>JAHWFO010081060.1:1395841-1412191 GCA_023313115.1 Rhysida immarginata | reverse complement strand
GACCTATCCAATGAAAACGAAACTGGAGTAACTGCGCAGAAGCAGGACAGCAAAAAACTTGCGTTTCCTACCTTGAAATGTACAAACGGAAGTTTTTTTGCTGTCCTGCTTCTGCGCAGTTAGTCCAGTTTCGGTTTCAAGGAAAAGATAAACTCTGGCGCCATCTCTTGAGTAAGCAAACAAACATAAACCAAGATATATGATTTTTACCCCTTCCCCTTTACTTTAGAGGCATGTAAACCTTACTCTGGACCTAAGGAATATATGTTGCAAATATTAGCTCAATCGGATAAGTGGTTCAAAAGTTTTTAGAACATTTACAGACGCACCCTGAGCCTGAATTTTTATATATAAAGATTAAGAAACAAAAAGAAAGAAAGAAACAAACAAAGAAAGAAACTAAAACGTAAAAGGAATTGTACATACAACTGTAGAATACACAGTAAAAAAAATTGTAAACTTAGGTATAAAAGCAAAAGAGCCAGTAAGAGAACTAAAGAAAAAAAAAATAAAAACCCTTAAAAGATGAATTTTGACTAAAGCAACCAGTTATGAAACAGATCGTAATTTGAATTTTATTAAATTTAAAAATGAGTTTTTAAAAAGTATATTATTAAGATAAAATATAATACAATTCTTGTTTAAAGATTTGAAAATAGGAGAATAAACAAATTATTTGACGATGGCTCTATATGAGATCCAGAAAACAGTTTTAATATGAAAACAGGAAAAAGAAAAACCAGAAGCAAAACTTCACGAAAAGTGTAGCAGAAAAAAACATAAGAGCATGTTGATAGTAAAAATCCTATTCATTTAATCGAGAGAATTCAATTTATTAATACATGATTATAGATCAACGGGTTGAAAGGCAACTGACCACGGACCTGAACCACGAAAAAGTTTCATCGATTTAAACTGATTTGACTCATTAAATTATAATTAAAATATATAGAAACTTCTCTCGTCATTTTCTGGCGAGATCAACACGAAAAATAAAACCAAGATCAAGGGAGGGCAACCCTGGTATCGACTCTTGATAATTGAAAGCACATGTTAGATAAAAGATGAAAGCACGTGCGAGATAAAAACGCTGTCTTTACGGGTGGTCACATGATCAATCGACGCCTAATCGCATGGACGCAAGACGCAAAAGTTTGATCGATTCTTGCGTCTTGCGTCTTCCGACTAGACGCAAAAACGCATCAAATCGACGCGTAATCGCATAGACGCATGATTTTGTGGGTGCATGGAAACGGGACGAATCGGATGACGCATAATCGGTTTGACGGTACATGGAAACTAGCATTTAATGGAACCATATGGCACCCTATGGTACAGTTGTAACTTTCAATGTAAAGATATGACATGTAATATATCAAAGAACTCGTAATAACGTGCTATGACTAAATATATCGAGTAAATAATGATAAAGGGAATTGGCTTAGTAGCACGTCCCCTAATGGAATCATATGGAACCCTATGGTACTATTGTAACTTTCAATGCTAAGACATGGCATGTAATATATTAAACAACTCGTAACAATTTGTCATGACTGAATATAACGAGTAAATATTGATGGTGGGAATTGGTTTAGTAGCACGTGCCTTAATGGAATCATATGGTTCCATTTTTTACTGTTGTAACGTTTAATGCTAAGACATTGCATGTAATATATCAAACAAACTCGTAACAACGTGTCATGACTGAGTGTATCGAGTAAATAATAATAAAGGGAATTGGCTTAATAGCACGTGCGCTAATGGAATGATATGGGGCCCTATGGTACTATTGTAACTTTCAATGCTAAGATATGGCATGTAATATATCAAACAATTTGCAACAACGTGTCATGACTGAATATATCGAGTAAATATTGATAGTGGGAATTGGTTTAGTAGCACGTGCCTTAATGGAATCATATGGTTCCATTTTTTACTGTTGTAACGTTTAATGCTAAGACATTGCATGTAATATATCAAACAAACTCGTAACAACGTGTCATGACTGAGTGTATCGAGTAAATAATAATAAAGGCAATTGGCTTAATAGCACGTGCGCTAATGGAATGATATGGGGCCCTATGGTACTATTGTAACTTTCAATGCTAAGATATGGCATGTAATATATCAAACAATTTGCAACAACGTGTCATGACTGAATATATCGAGTAAATAATGATAAAGGGAATTGGCTTAATAGCACGTGCGCTAATAGTACCTTATGGTACTGTTGTAACACTCAATGATAACATATGGCATGTAATATATCAAACCACTCGTAACAACTTGTCATGACTGAATATATCGAGTAAATAATGATAAAGGGAATTGGCTTAGTAGCACGTGCCATAATGGAACCATATGGTAACCTATGGTACTGTTGTAACTTTCAATGCTAAGATATGGCATGTAATATATCAAACAACTCGTAACAACGTATCATGAGTGAATATAAAGAGTAAATAATGATATTGGGAATTGGTAGATTGGCACGTGCCCTAATGGAACTATATGGTAACCTATGGTAATGTTGTAACTTTCAATGCTAAGATATGGCATGTAATATATCAAAAAACTCGTAACAACGTGTCATGACTGAATATATCGAGTAAATAATGATAAAGGGAATTGGCTTAGTTGCATGTGGCCTAATTGAAGCATATGGTAACTTATGGTGCTGTTGTAACTTTCAATGCTTAGATATAGCATGTAATATATCAAACAACTCATAACAAAGTATCATGACTGAATATATCGTGTAACTAATGATAAAGGGAATTGGCTTAGTAGCACGTGCCCTAATGGAACCATATGGAACCGAATGGTACTGTTGTAACTTTCAATTGCAAGATATGGCATGTAATATATAGTGCACGACAAAATTATAGGTTCACCTGTTTTTTGCAATTTAAAAAAAAAGTATATCAAGTAGTTTCTTCTAAATTTTTGTACGAATGCACGACGGAATAATACACCTGCAAATAAATTATCAGATCAATTAATGTATTACATCATCATTAATTTGTTTAATGCAAATTAGACACTGTGACAAAAAGATAGGTTCATTATCAGTTAAGGGGAAGTTTGCACATTTAGTGCTGCAATTACCTTGTTCAAGTAAGCAAATATTATTATACTCTATAGAGCTTCAAATATTAGTACCTAACTTTGGAGTTTAGGATGCCTAGAGCTTCTCAACTATCACAATTTGAAAGGGGACAGATTTCTGCACTGAAAACCCAAAATAAATCAAACCGGGAAATAGCAAACATCATAGGCAGAAGTGCAAATGTGGTAAATAACTACCTCCGTGATCCTGCAAATTATGGTACGAAAAAATCAACGGGAAGGCCGCATGCCATCTCCAAACGTGATTCCCGGGCAATTATGCGTGCAGCCTCCAACGCTCTGAAAAGTGCTCTGCAAGTTAAACTCGAAACAGGGGTCAGTGCGAGCACTCGCACAGTCCAGAGACACATTAAATGTAACCCTTTGCTAGTGAGAAAAAAGATTAAACGCAAACCACAGCTTCTACAGAGACATAAGGATGCGCGTTTGGAGTTTGCTCGAACTCATATGCATTGGACAAAGGAATGGCAGAGTATCATCTTCTCAGATGAGAAGAAATTTAACCTAGACGGCCCAGATGGCTTTGACTACTACTTCCACGATCTTAGAAAGGAGGAAAAAATGTTATCTCGCCGTCAAATGGGAGGTGGCTCTGTCATGATTTGGGGAGCAATTGGTTACAAGAAGAAAGCTGATCTAGAATTCATAACTGGTCGCCAAAACGCAGATGGTTACGTACAGCAGCTTGGAAAACAATTGCCTGGACTCGGACGTGCATTGGCAGGGTATAAATGGCAATTTCAGTAAGACAATGCTGCCATCCATACAGCAAAATGTGTTCTCGATTGGTTTGCGTTGAAGAAGATTAAATATTTTTCAACTCCAGCTTTGTCACCGGATCTAAATCCAATTGAGAACATCTGGGGAAAGCTGAGTCGAGAGGTTTATAGGGGTGGCAGACAGTTTTCAAATGCCTCTGAACTGAAACAGGCCATTACTGATGCGTGGGTGGCATTACCTCAGGATTATATTAAAAAATTGTACGATTCCATGCCCAACCGCATTTACCAAGTTATTAACACCAATGGATCTCATACTAAGTATTAAGAAGTATGTGTTAGTTGTGTTCATATGTATTTTTGTTAATTTTTTTCTCTGAACCTATCTTTTTGTCACAGTGTCTAATTTGCATTAAACAAATTAATGATGATGTAATACATTAATTGGTCTGATACTTTATTTGCAGGTGTGTTATTCCATCATGCACTCGTACAAAAATTTAGAAGAAACTACTTGATATACTTTTTTTTAAAATTGCAATAAACATGTGAACCTATAATTTTGTCGTGCACTGTATTAAACAATTCGTAACAACGTGTCATGACTGGGTATATCAATAAATAATGATAAAGGGAATTGGCTTAATAGCACGTGCCCTAACGGAACCATATGGTACCCTATTGTACTGTTGTAAATTTCAGTGCTAAGATATGGCATGTAATATATCAAACAACTCGTAGTAACGTGTCATGAGTGAATATAATGAGTCAATAATATTAGTCGGAATTGTAGTACATGTTTTAATGGTATTATATGTTACCTTTGGAAACTTTAAATGGTAAGTTATGGCATGTAATATATCATCCAAATCCTTATGGGTTTTTAGACCTATCATTATCCTGTGAAATATATTGTAATTGGTAGTAGTTAATCGCTTGCTTCAATAGTAGATGATAACGTAGAACACTTTAGTAATTGAATAAGAATATAGTAGATGATTACACAAAACGCTTCTGCTATTGAGGTTCACTTCGTTTAACATTGTGGTTATGCCTACAAATTAAATAACTTTTATTTTTTCAAATATAAAAAGACTGACTTCACACTCCATTTCTACTTTTCTGTTCTTCAAGTTTGCTCGTTAAAATTCTCTCTATATTAGTTTCTCTAAACTAATTTTCAATTTAGTTTTCATATGTATATATCTTCTCTAAAGTGTTTTAAAATGTAGGTTAATTCTATGTTTCCTTGTATGATGCTATAACACGAAAATGTGCTCCCTTTATCCGCTTTGGCAGTAAAATCATTATTGTGTTTATCATATGTTTAACTCAAAGTTTTAAGAAATTTTTGATAATGCAGTATACTTTAGAAATTTAATCATGATATTTATAAATTTAATTAATTTTTTATAATATGGATTGTTAATAACCTAAACATATTCATGAGAAAGTCAGAATTTATACAAAATTTTATTTACCTTCTTGGAAAAACACGTTCTGAGAAGAAACTAACCAACGCCCTTCGTTATTTGCTTCTAAAATGGCCGTCAAAGAAGAACCAGGATAAAGTCCAACCGTATCCATTCTTAAAAAGAGATATAAATAGGATATGGAATAAATGCCTCGGATCTTCTTATAAGCAATAAATAAAATCAAACATGATATAATCTCAAAATTAAGCTTCAGTGGTAAAAATTTTATATCATTGTTATATTATACTTTTGAAATATACTTTTAAATTAAATCTACCCTTGAACGGGTTTTGACAATACTTCATTAAGACAAATGAAATCTTTAAATTTAATTTTAATCAAATGTTTCAAAACAAGATATTAGAGTCTGCAAAAAAAATGAAAACGAAAAAATTTTTTTTTTACGAGCGTGGATGACATTTCAAAGAAGTATTTTTTTAAAGGTTCTGTTATATCCATACTAGCGGGAGTAGTCCCTTTAATTTCCGTGTTATTTGTCGGACAATAACATAAAATATTCTGGTGACTTTGCCCTGACAAAAGCGTTGTTTATCCGGCATTTTATAAATTAAGAGAGTTTATTAAAAATGGTATTCCGCCAATCGTATAAAATGGAAACTGTGTATTTTGTATGTAAAACTGTTTCATATCTGGTTTAATACGTCTTTCCATGTAACCACTGTCTCAAGTGCATTAAAGTTTGTTTGTTTTTAGTTTTTTTTATGATTTCAAAGGTGATGCTATCTAAACTGGTGAAAGTTTCAATTAAACTGTTCGTATGTCCAAGTTTTTCTGAAAATATAATCCGAATCATCGATATGTATCAAAAGTTCAAAAACGAATTTCCTATATTATTTTCCTATAAATATTTTTTGATGGAAAGGGTCCATGGTAAGGTGAAAGTAAAACTAATGCCTGGACACTGCGTGGACAGATTGGGCCCTCAAGAGAGGAAGGAAGGCCGGAATCAAAAAGAAAGAAGGGTTGAGAATCAACATCATGCTCTGCCCGGCTTTTATCCCTAGGAACGTTCTTCATAATAATGTAATAGAAGGTCGAGACATCCCCAGAACCGTTGTGGAAGCCGAAGTGGAAGAGAAATTTTTTAACCGTTTCTCGCGGTTATCAACTTTCTTATGTTAATAAAGTTATTTTTAAAGCTTACCTTAGCATCATAAAATAAACAGTAGCGGTTATTTTATATCAAAATTCATTTTTTCATACAGGCTAGGGGATCTGAGGAAATTACAGAGTTCGTCGTACGCTTCGCTCGCTAACATTGCTTGAGCCTCTGATAATGAGGTAGAATGTAATTTACATTGTGCCCTCTGTTTTTCTGTATGATTGCATGTCTATGGTGACTCCGCCCAACAGTGGGTGAGGATTATCTACGGTGAAGACGTGCCCGTCGTTGCTATACTCGCGATTTACCCTTGATACGGTTTCCCCCCAGAACCTTAGAGTTGTTTTCGCTTGGGCAGCAGAATACGTCTGTTTTGCTACAATTCTGCATCTACAATCAATGTCCCTAAATTCAAGAATATTAATCCATGGTCATCGATTACGACATACCTGTAAGGTGCTCAAATATCTCCTTATATACACTGGGTGACCAATTGTCACATGAAGAGTCCGCCGAGAGCGAGAGAGAAGCCGAGAGCGAGAGAGAAGCAGATGGCGAAGCGATTTCGGCAACTCTACAGACTTGGGCTCTGTGGGCGTGGCTTCACCTATGACGTGTCATTTGCACAGGCTACGTAGTAGAAATAGCTTAAGTAACTTCGACGTTCAAAACGGTTGCCTAATAACTAAAATAAGAGGAAAATAGGAAAATAAGAGCTTTCAGAGAATCTTCGTCGGAAAAACACTGATATGTTTCTAAAATAAATACAAAAATACGATCTGATATTTTATCTCAATTCATCCTAATATATTTTGGTTCTAATTTTGGTCCAAGTTAACATTATTGATAGGAGATGGCGCAACCAGAAAATGGCAGCTGAAGATAAATTTAATACAAGATTAATTGAAGAGTCAGGTTTATTAGGTTTTATTGGTTTTAAATTATCATTATTTCGAAAAATAAAGTCTTCTGAAACAGAAAAGAAAAAACAGTCCAGCAAGTGGGATCAAGAAGGTTCGGGCATTTGAGTGTCATGATTCCACTCGTTTGTTCCGCTTACCATTGAACAAAATTGGACAATCGTAGTATTTCTTGAATACTGTGTGCAGATTAACATCGTTTTTAATGTGCTTGATGTTTTTTGTAAGTGATCTTGCGATTTTAACGATTTTAATAAAGATGATTTTTATATTTTACTACATATGTCATGACAGGAGAATAATTACAGATTAGAATGCATAAAGTAAAATAATTAGAAGAAAATATCTCAATTACTTAAGAAAAAGCATTGGTACTCTTCATTGAGAGGCTGGGTTTTTGGCAGAAGCTTAAAAAAATTTATTTTCTTGGACAAATAAAAGAAAAACGTGAAACTAATGTATTTTCATAATAATAATTAAAAAAAATAAAATATACCATTTAAAATTAAAAAAAAAACTAGCAAAAAAATGGGGATTAATACACATTATGTAATCTATTGAGTCGGGAGACCACTAGTTATCTCAAGTTATTTTGCACCACTGGATGGTACATATACACATATGAAATATGAAATAACAATTAGAAAACATTATAGAACAAACATAATTACAGAGAGCACAAAATTAGAATGGATTTAAGATTGTAAAATAAGAGGTGAGAAAAAAACCCAAAATGAACAAGATAAAGGCGTGCTAAAAGTTATAAAAATGCAAAGAAAATGAAAATCCGTGTGAAAATTAACAAAGTAAGTTGGACGAAATGAAGAAACTAATAACAGAATAAGATTATTTAAATGCAACCAAGTATGCAGAATCACAGCCTACATGATTAGAGAGCTGTGATAGAGTAAAGAAAAAAAATCATTATTAAGTTTTTAATTGTAAATTGTCTTTTTACGTAAGCTTACTTATGTTTGTTATTTTATTTTATTTACTAATTTTTTTTTATATTTTCATTTTTACTTTTTACATCTTTGCATTTACTATTTATTTATTCTCGATATTATTTAATATTGAAGAAACATATAAAATAATTTTTGAAAAGAAAAAAAGTCACCGAAAGGGAAATCGAACCTAGCTACACAGATGATAGTCAAAAACGTTAACTATTTTCCTATCGGGAACTTCGACAAACAAGTCTTTATTAAATTTATAAGATTTCAAATATTATTTTTACTTAAGTAATCCGCGACCTGTGTCAACGCCACATAAAAGATGGCGTTTCTCTGTTTCTCTCTAGATGGCGGTGCCTGTGTCATGGCATAGGAGAAGCTCCGCCCAGTGAGCTCAAGTCTGTAGAGTTGCCGAAATTGCGATGGGCGAACAAGGAATACAAGGGTTACTGGTGGCGCCATCTATTAGTGCAATAAGAAAGGAAAGTGTAGGAAGTCACGTCGAGAGGAAGTGAGGTCGGAGAAGTTTAAAAGTTTTTCGAGGCCAGTGTACCAGGAGAGCTCGAACGGGACGGACGGAGGTGAGCCAGACACAACGACCACAAAGTGACCGCCGACCTCGAATGGAAACAAGATTAAACAGAGTACTGTATAAAAAAAACGACTTTAATGAAACTTTCACTATTGTCTAGCTATATCAGTCCATATCTTGAAAACTACTGAACCGATTTTGATGAAACTTGGATTTATCCCTAAGTTGAAAGATACTTAATCCAATAAAAAAAGAATTATTGCAATTCGATTTCTAGTTTCTGAGAAATACATACATGCATACATGCATACATACATACATACATACACTTATGAAATGTGGCATACTTGTTTAGAAGCCCACATAGACTAACATAAATGAATATTGTGCAATTCCAACAATATTACACACATACGCATCGAATTGATAACCTCCATTTTTTGAAGTCAGTTAAAAAGAGAAAGCGTGCTTGAAAGCCATGCGTGCGTACGAAGAAGGAAGGGCGTGCTTCTGAGTCGAGTGAACGTCTCGAGGAATGTGCGACAAGCGAAACTACGTTCGGCAGGAATTTGCGTGATAGTGAGGAGCCTCATGGGGGCAAGGAGGATTGCGTCTACTGTCGTGTCGACGGTAAAACAGTTATCTTCTTCCGAACAGACGAAGGATTCGGCGAGCGCCGAGTTTTCCTCGCCAGCCTCAGCAGGAAGGGGCGTACGGCCAGTGTTACTGGGTAGGCAAGAAAGCTATAGAAGCGAACTACGTGAGTATTATCTTCCTTACGGCCAGCGCGGTCGCATTCTAGCCTCCATTAATTTATAGTGCCTCGTTGTCCTATGGGCATGTAATTCACACTTTGACTATTATTAACGTCAGGATTAGGCATCTCAGCCTCAGCGCTGCTAGAGCGAATGGTGTGATTCAAGCAGTAGATAATCTTTATTACTTGCATGTTTTGCCTTGGGAATTGATGGCCTATCTGGTGGAGGATTTAGGAGCCACATACGTATACGGCCTTCCTTAGTGGGAATTAAGGTACACGTTAGTGCGTATTTTAAGCGTAAGTTGCTTTCAATCTATTTCTCTCTCTAGTTTTTGGAATGGACCGCTCCCTCATGGGTTGGTCGGCATGTTTAATAAGCAAAGCTTAATATAATCCTATTTTCTTTGTTTCTCTTTAGGATATACTTACCTAATCAATAAGACGAAAACCTCTTGTCCACAACTGGATTTTATTCCGCATATACGTATTTCGAACTCTTTGAGTTCATTATTCAATGCCAAGTAAGTATTTGGTGAAGTAAACAACATTTATAGAAGAAAAGCGGTCACCATTCGACCAATAGAAAACACTGTGAAGCAGTGACTAATGGTAAAAATGGAACACCTCTTTTACAAAAAACGCGGACCTAGGAGAAATACTCCCAGGGAACCACGTTGGGGTAAATACAATAAAAAAGTACAAACATAAAATCGATTAAATTGCAATTAGAATCTAAGAAATCGATTAAATTGCAATTAGACAAAAGACTCGAAAATTTTTAATAACAAATAGCCATACAAACTAAGAAATAAATAACCATATTAATCAATAATAAGAGAGAAAAGAAAATTATCGTGACGTTTTAATTAGTTGTATTAACGTAGAATCTCCGATCGGGCCAGCGTCTCCATTCAACAGTGTGTTCGGATCCTTCTTTGCAATTTCCAGTGTTTCATACGCGTCTAGTGCATTTCTGTTACTAACATGTCTTAACAGTTTGCAATCCTTTAACAGAATGTCGTGTCCCGTCTCTAACATGTGTCTAGCGACTGCTGAACTATATGGGCGTCCAAACCTGGCGTGGGCCGTGTGTTCCTTAAACCTCGTTGTAACATTCCTGCACGTGGCTCCTCGGTAAATTTTCGGACATTTGCCACAAGCGATCTCGTATATCCCAGACTGGGACAGCGGTGGAGTCTTGTCCTTGGGGTTTCCCAGGAGGTTTCTCAAAACATTGGGGTTTTTGTATGCTAAAGTCAAATTAGCTTCCTAGAAAATAGTGCGCAGACAGTGTTTTGTTATACGAGATGGGAATCCTGAGCATTGACGTTTATACAACTAATTAAAACGTCACGAACATTTTCTTTTCTTTCTTATTATTGATTAATATGGTTATTTATTTCTTAGTTTGTACGGCTATTTGTTATTAAAAAATTTTCGAGTCTTTTGTCTAATTGCAATTTAATCGATTTCTTAGATTCTAAATGCAATTTAATCGATTTTATGTTTGTACTTTTTTATTGTATTTACCCCAACGTGGTTCCCTGGGAGTATTTCTCCTAGGTCCGCGTTTTTTGTAAAAAGAGGTGTTCCATTTTTACCATTAGTCACTGCTTCACAGTGTTTTCTATTGCTTGAATGGTGACCGCTTTTCTTCTATAAATGTTGTTAACTTCACCAAATACTTACTTGGCATTGAATAATGAACTCAAAGAGTTCGAAATACGTATATGCGGAATAAAATCCAGTTGTGGACAAGAGGTTTTCGTCTTATTGATTATGTCGTTATCCACAGTAATTGAAGAATTCTCATATACTTACCTGTAAATTATAATTAACGCGCTGCGTTGCCGTTTACTAAGATACGGTAGTTGGGATGCTGATTCCATTACGGTGACAACAAACCAAGCCATACGAGACAGTGCATTCCTGCATCAGTCCACAGTTTTTCAAGTTCTTTATTGGCGACTCTTTGGTCACTCTAATTTTTGTTGCTATTAAGCCCACTGCGCGTTTTCGCATTCTAGTGCCCTTAGGAACTTTTTGTTCCGACTATATATCTTTGTTGTGAGGGGATTTTCATTATCCACCTCCTGATAGCAATTTATATTGTACCCGAAAAAGGATATCATATGTTAACCCGATAAGTACTCTCAAGTAAAGGGTTCTTTGTTTTCTTAATTCTGTTAACTTTTGGTCCACAGGGGCGTGGCTGTACCCCTGTTGGACTTCTTTCTCGATCAGCTAGTTATATGCTAACCCACTAGTGTATATTATTTGTTTATCTTTAATTAAACCGACAATTTACTTACCTTATCCGCTGTGTCTCATAAGTTATTTACTTCCACTGCGATTTACCGAATTATACGTGACACCAATTTTTTATGACCACCTGACAGTTTAGACTAAATTAGCTATGCCGACACGCTTTTGTCATTAGAGGGAGCCAGGCTGATATAAAAGAGGAAAATCTAGTGCTTACGCCAGTAGTAGAAGTGATTTGTTTGTCAAGTTAAGATAAACAACACGATTTCACAGACTTTGAGCGTGGGATAATTGTAGAACCTTGGAGCCATTAAGCGAGTATCAGGGAAACCGATACATTTGTGAAATGTTCAAGAGCAGCTATTGTTAAAGTGATTAAAGACTGGACTGTCAGCCAAAAAACTGCGTCTCATTTTGCAACTTCTGGTCATCATCGACTAGTTAATGCTCGGGCAGAACAGAGAGTGTCTATAATTGTAAAAGACAACTGAAGGGCTACAGTGCAACAAATTTCGGCAGAAACCACCTATCAACATCTCACAATTCATGCTAAGAAGAATTGGCACAGTATTAAACGCAAAAGATGTCCCGACGAAGGACTGAGGTGATCAGAATAAATTGGCTACTAAGTGTATTATGAGTTTGCGGAACTGCCAAATGTTTTGCCCTCTTATGTCCGTATTCACCACTTCGGATTAATCTGAGAGTTAGAGTTCAGGTTACAGTTATGACGAGAAATGGTATTTGAACCTTACTAAGGTTTAACCCTGGATTGCCCAACTCGCACTTTTAATCCGAGATGGTGAATACGGACATTACCGTATCCCAACAGTTAAAAAATAACCTTTATTGGACAGCTCATTAATATTAGCAATCCTAGCAAAAGTTGTTCATTTTAACTCAAAATTTCCTATTTACCTATGATGATAGACAATCATATTGTGTCCCTGGAAGTAGACTGAGTGCGTGTCTTCATCATTCCCTGCTACGGCAATGTGCAAACTGATTCGATCTCCTTTACATGCTTCCAATCCTGGCAAATTACCGAAGATATATCCATTGATACTGTACTTCATATTTCCTCTCTGTTCATTGGAAAAATAAAAAAAAATATTTGTATTTCAAGAAACGTTCTCCTATACATGCTTCCAACTCTGGCAATTCCTTAAACCGATTGCACATAGAATTAAGCTTTTTTCTCAAAATTTGCCAGAACTCATGATCTTAGTACATGTTCTGAGTTTATTAATATTGAACTAAGTGAGTTATCTTATATTTCGAGTAGAGTAAGTCTAGGATAGTTGGCCATAGTTTTTTTTTGGACATCAAAATCATGTACTTCCTTTCATTTTAAAATTATGAAAAAATTCTCTCATATATGTTAATCATAATCTATCATAAAATGTAATTGGTTGTTAGAAATTATTACAAGAGGCGTAATCGAAGTAGAGGAGAATTGAAGTAGAGGATGAAAAGATAACAAAGCAAGAAAACTTTTAATGACTCGAGGAGAGCGGTATATATGAGATGGCTATGCCTAAAACTTGTCAGAAATAATAAATTAAATCAATTATTAAAAGAATTGCAACGTAATTTAGGTTAACTAAAAGAACTAGACAAAAACAATACATTAATATTTTAATTACCATATTTAAAATGGGAATTTTTCTTAATGAATTTGACTGACCTATCTGAAGAAAAAAATGGCAATAAAGGAAAAAACTTTACAATAAATAACATTTTAAATTTGAACGGTAAGGTTTCTTAAAAAATAATTGTCCTTTGAAAATGATGGGTTCACCTTATTAAAGAGGTATGCTGAGAGTGCCCATCTCTCCTAATGTTGAAGAAAGATGGCCACAGGGCAAAAGCAAAATCATTTGCATCCACCGGTAGCAAAACTGACTCCAGAAGGGTTAAAGGATTTTTCCTGATCATAGAAATACGATACCGGCCGATTGTTATTGCTTATTACTATCACGGAAGACCTTTCATGCACCTCTCAAAATAAAAAATGGGGGAAATATCTAGAACAATGATATCTATACAACTCCTGGATCGCTAACCTTGTGGAGAAAATACGTTGCCAAATTCAAGTCACTAGGAAAACTAGTCGATTACTTTTGTGGATGCTAAGCAATATCTAACCATCTTATAATGAAATAAATCCATATTATAATACGGTTAATTATTATTATACAGTTTTAATTTTTTAACATATCTATTTATTTTCATATTTGTTTATGTTTATTCTATTTTATTGATTTTATTTATTCATTTATTTAATAATTTATATTATTAAATTATTTGTATTAATTTTAATGTATATTATTTATTTATTTTATTTTTAATGTATTTATTCTTTTACGTTTTTTTTTATATTTTATCTTACTTTATTTTCATTTTATTCACTTATTATGAAATAATGGTCAATTTATAATTAAGTTTAATATTCTGCTCGTATTGAAGTTATTATATTTATTTCGTACATTGTTATAATTATTATTATTATTATTAAAATGAGTTAGATTATCGATGTACAAAGCCAACGATAAGTAAACTTGGGACTGATTCCACGGGGGAATATTGCGCCAAGCCCAGGGACAAACACAAAGATAAACACCCATGTCCTCGGCGGGATTTGAAGCCGCGATCCTCCCATCCGATGTTGACAAGACCTGCGCCTTAGTGCTCCCGGCCACCGAGTCAGCATAGCTTATTTTATTCATTTCATTAATTATTTAAAAAATTTTCTTAATTTTTCTGTTTATTTAATTAGTTTTCTTTATTTTTACAAAACACGCAACGATAATGTATATTTTTTAAGAAAAGTTTTAATAAATGGATTTTACTCTTTTTACTCGTATATGCAATTTATCAATAATAACGCTATTATTATCCCTTTATTTATTTAAAGTTGTCCGTCTATATAGAAAGTATAGATTTCACTTATTTTTACTGCCTCCTTTAACCATCATATCGTGTGAGAAAGGGCAAAAGTAATCGATTGCTGTGTCCTGGATATGCTCTAATATCGGCTACGCTACTTTCTCCATTGAGTCAGCGATCCAGGAGTTGTATAGATATCATTGACGTAGGATTAGAGACCCGCCAGCATGAGGCAGCCTTTACACGTTTGCATCCATGTTTTATCTGTGATCGGTAGCGTTCTCTAATAATAAATTTTTAAAATTAGAGTGATTGGCCATCCCTCCTAGACTTACTGTATCGCTTTTGAAGAAATTAAAAATTATATGAGAGTTACATAATTATATCTTTCTTACCTGAAAGATAATGATATTATTGAGTATTTGACTGCTAGTAATGTTTCCCAAATATGTTTCGGTATTTTGTTCTAAGAAAGCACTTAGATTTTCATCAAAGATCATAAAAAGTAACGGATATTCTCTATCAACGTCCTTTCTTTTTCCGTTTTCATCCAACGTTCCTTTAAATAAACAATTTTTATTGTGGTTTGAATACGAGCAAATCATTCTTTAATACAGTCATTTACTGTATTTATAATATTTCTATAGTTTGCATTTTTTTATCAAATCACGAATATAAACAGCTATTTAACAAATTAACAAATTTTATTTCCAAACCTTTTTTACATGTAGCCATTATTAGCACTGTTCCAGTCATGATTTCTTCTTCTGCAAATTGATGAGAATGCACCAGCCATGTAATGCAATTGGGATCATCAACGGTGGGTCCGTATTCTGGACGCACAATCCAGACATATGTGTGATTACCTCCAGGTGGAACAGCATCATCTTCCTTATTTTTACCATTAGTTCCGTCAAGATAGCGGGCCCCTGTAATAAACGCATAGATTCACATATCTAATTACTCTATCGTCATGAATTTGTTACATAATTTAGAAAATTAATACCAGCCTTACTATTGAATTTTTATTTATTTAATTTTTTTTACAATTTAATCCCACTGAGGGATGTAAAATAGTCGAAAACCTATTAATTGTTAATATTCTCTAAAATCAACCTATATACATGTTTCTTATGATTAGTACAAGACCTTAAAGTACAATTAATTATTTTGTGACCTCTTCCACCGTTGATTACAATATTGACCTCCCCTCCCAGAGTAGGCTAGCTCAATCACAGTAAAATTCCAATAAATAATCCACCATATAATCAACGGCCAGAGTGTCGGGTTCTTAGAATAAAATAAATGTGAAAAAGACTCGCAAGTGAATTATTTCAAATAGAAATACACAGGCAAGGTGTTAGAATTAAAACAAAACTAATCTTTATTTCAAGATAATCATCAAATTGGAAAAAGAGACTATAAGCAAATGAACTTAACTTCTAAAAGTAACTAACGAATTGGAATTACTATACTTTGAACTCTAAATGAATGCAGCTTCTCAATTAAGATGAGAAATAAAAAGCTTATTTTATTTTTGTCACATGTATTAAAATTGAATTTAGAGCATTGCAGTGGAAGTCTT
>JAHWFO010081060.1:1367250-1385992 GCA_023313115.1 Rhysida immarginata | reverse complement strand
GAAATGACAATACAATTCTAAAAAAAAAGAATAAAATTAAAAGGATTTAAAATAATAGAAAATTAAACACATATTAGGGCTATAAAAACGTCCTAATATGTAGTGACATGCATATGCCATGTCACAAGGTAACATGAGGTAAAAGTCCAGAGTAGCTTCCCCTAATTTTCTCGGCTGACATCGATCAGCTCCATCGCGTTTATGCTCTGAATTTATTATTGTAACATATCTTATTAACATGTAAATGATTTATCTTATTATAGAAATTATATTTTAAGAAATTTATGCAGAAAATATTCATGAAATTCCCGTGATAGTGCGTGTACGTTAAATGACGGGCGACCAATCATAGAGAAATATGGCTGCCCATCATTTAACATACACCATCATGGGACTTTCGTGATTTTTTTCCGCATAAATTTCTTAAAATACGAGGGTTGGGGCGTAAGTCATGGCAACTATTTTTTTATGAGATTTCAAGCATGGGTGGAAAATGCGAAATATACAGATGAAAGGAAAAGGAATGGACGAAATGTACGGACATTTAACAACACGCCAACACTTTGCTTCCCATGTTTATTAAGGTAGTTGACAACATTACGGGTTTCATGTTCTGGAATCATGAAGCCTGTAATGTTTCATACGTTTCATGCTTCTGGAAAATTTATTCTGGAACATGATTACAGATTTCATTTTCCAGAATAAGTAACAGAAATCGAAATAGAGAACGGCTGTTCTGATATAAGAGCGTTGTTCAACTCAGGTTACATGGCGGTTGACTAAGAACTGATTTAACATTGCTCTCTGCGCAACACCAGGAACTCACGGAGACATCTAATGTTGTGGAAACATACTACCAGTCAGAGCTTCCTTGAAACATATGACATTTTATGATACCATCCCTTAGCTCTGAGAAAAAAAAATATTTGCCATGACTTACTTTCCAACCCTCATATAATTTCTATAATACGATAAATCATTTACTTATTAATTAGATGTGTCACAATAGTAAATAGAGAGCATAAACGCGACGGGAGTGATCGATATCATCTGAGAAAATTAAGGGAGGGTACTCTGGAATTCAACCGAAAAAGTTCCAATTATATGCTTGCATTTTCCGGAATTTCCAGTTTTACACGTGCAGATACACATGAAAATCCTTCTGTTTGCTGTAGCCTCCCGAAAAACGTTGATTTCATGCGGAGGTGATGACAGACTGGATCATGGATGTTTGTAGACAGAGAAGTTAGCTTTATGCTTTCATTTAGTCCGATGAACAATACAGCGTGTAATAATTTATTTTGCATCCACCACCGCCTTTCCTTTTACGAAACATCATCTACTCTCTCCTCCTGCATGGTCAAAAATTTTTGCCAAGGAATTGTCTGAAAAATTACGTTCATTTCTCTTGATTCTACGATATCTATTCCTTCACTAGCACACGTTTCTGTACCACTCACGGCAGCCATGGTAGAGTGACTGTGGCGCCCTCTATATTTCCTTTCACTCGCGAATCTGTCTGCATGCACACCCTTCTGAAATAGTGCAGTTCCTTTTATCAATTTGCATCATTGACATACTTCACAATATTCAACAAAATTCTTAATGTCTTCAAACATTGTATTCCAATAATACCATTCACGCATGCGAGTCATTGTTCTACTAATTCCATTATGTCCTCCTAATTTCCCTACATGAGTCATTTCAATCAATGCACAACGCATGCTTTCTCCAACATAAAGTTTCCATACTTTTTCCCTTTCATTAACTCTGGAGTGATATCTCCATAATATAACATCTTCCCTTAACTGATATTCGCCTTTTTTCTTACAGATTCTTTTCTGTCCACCTATTGACATCTATAAGTACAGATCATCCTCTTTCTGAGATTAAATAATTTTCTCCCTCATGTTTCCCAATCCAAGTAATTAACTTCAGCTATTTCAGATCTAGACATGAGATCTGCTATTGCATTCTGACTTCCTTTAATATATTCAACTTCTAGGTTATACTCTTCTAACTGTAAAGACCACCTCAATAGTCTTTGATTGGTATCCCTCATATTTTTAATAAATGCTAAAGGTTTATGGTCAGTTCTACCTATGACTCCATGTCCCAAAATAATACTCTTAAAATAGCGCAAAGCCTAGCATCAGTATCTAGATAAAATTCTTGATCATAGTCTGGCAGCGTTAATACAGGTGCATTGCATAGTGCATCCTTTATCTTCACAAAAGCTGCTTCGCATTGTTCACTCCATTGGAACTTCTTCCTTTTCTTAGTCAATTCTGTTCACGGCAATATTATTTCCGACATATTTGGTATAAATTGTTTATAGTAATTAACTGCTCCTATCAGTGATCTAACCCCCTTAACATTCACCAGTCTAGACAGGCTCATCACTGCCTCCACATTTCTTTGGTCTGGGAGTATTCTTTTATGCCCAATCAAATGTCCCAAATATTTCACCTCATCCAATCCAAATTGACACTTGTCAGGCCTCATTATTACTCCACTCTCCCGAAATTTTTCAAATATCCAGTTAAATAATTCCATGTGTTCTTCAAACGTGGTACTGGCCACCAAAATTTCATCTTGAAATATAAAGACTCCATTTCCTAATTATTCACTCAGTAATTTCGACATATATGCTTGAATCATGTGAGCTGAATTTTTTGCTCCTTGTGGCATTCTGGTCAATTGATACTTTCCCCATGGGATCTGGAATGCAAAACATTCCTTTAGCTCCTCCTTCTATGGTAATTGAAAATATCCTGTATTTAAATCAATAACTGGAAATATCTCACATTCATGTAATTTATTCAAAATCTCTGTCACTCTGGGGATTGGAAAATCAATTGCCTGTGTAATCTTATTAACCTTCCGTAAGTCTAATGTGGTCCTAATAACTCCATCATTCTTTTCACTACATGTATTGGTATATACCATGAGGAAAAGGTTTCTTCTATAATACCAGCCCCTTTTTAGATTTCTAATTTTATAGATTTCTAATTTCTTCTTTAATAATGCAAGATAGGTCTGGGGAATTGGATACTGTTTAACAAATACTGAAATACTCTTATCAATTTTTAAATCAACCTCAAAATCCTTTACTCCCTTCAAAGCCTGAAAAACACTCAAGAAAATTTTCAATTGATTGAATCATGATGTTGTCGAACAGGAGATGGCGAATGCGCAGGGTACCAGCAGTGCTCGGGCAGTATCCCGCCACATGCAAATCCCATATTTAACGGTGCGGAGGATTCTGCATCAGATATTGAAGTTTTACCCATATAAAATCTCTTTTGTTCAAGAATTGCTCCCTGATTATGTGGCCACCCGATTGGATTTTTCATTGAGACTCTTAGCACGCAGGCAAGTTGCTGAGGCCGTGGCAGATTTTATGGAGTGACAAAGCACACTTTCATTTGAACGGTGGTATTAACACACACAACTGCCGCATTTGAGCTGCGAATAGTCTGCACGCTTTTGTGCAGGAGCCTCTCCACTGCCAAACGTCACCGTTTGGTGTGGCTTTATAGCATCTTTTATCATCGATCCTTACTTTTACGAGGAAAATCGTGCAAGTGGATCAGTGACCTGTACCATTACTGCTGACATGTATGCCGATATGCTTCTGCAGCAACGAGGATCTCTCGATTCGACCACATTCATGCCCGAGTACCATTTGTTGTGTAATATTCCACAGTAGACGTAAGATACAGCATGAGTTGCGGTACATTTCTCTGATAGCAGGGTCATTAATCGTGCACTTCTTACGGTGTGGCCACCGATGTCGCCTGATCTCAATCCTTGTGACTTTTAGTTGAGGGTTTCTTAAAGGTAATCGTGCACTTCTTACGGTGTGGCCACCGATGTCGCCTGATCTCAATCCTTGTGACTTTTAGTTGAGGGTTTCTTAAAGGTATTGTGTATCAAGGACATGTCCCCGATATCGCAACGTTGAAAGATCAAATTACATTACAGGTGAGACAAATTAATTCTGATATGTTGCGAGGAGTCGTGAAAAATGTCGTGCATCGTATGAAGTTCTTGGAACATCACGATGGTGGTCATGTTGAACTTCGTTTGTAAGTTAGAATCATTTGTTGTTAATAAAATTGATGTATGCTATGTCGTTTGGTATTTAAGCGTTCAGTATTCACACTAATACACTTTTGCAGGGCCAACATTTTATTGGTGGCGACTTTTGGTACTGATTTTTATTTTTTTAGAAATCCCATGGTCCACTATGTACGGCCATCAAATTTAGTTGTGTTTTGTCCAACACTTTACTCGCAGGAGGGTCTGGATACCTCACTTTATTTTATAACCACCCTGAACATTGTGTGTGAACAATTTTATAGTCGCAAAAGTTATCTTATGGCCACTGTCTCACTAAAATGTCTTCTTATTTTTTGCAGTTGTCAGCATGTTATGATGATAGCTAAAGTTCATGCATATCACCACAAATGCAGTCAATTCGGAGTTATACAATGGCGCATTTCCATTCTTATTTGGAGTGAGTCTGCACCATTAGGCGCCTACTTCTGCTTTGAAGGAGGAAGGTTTATGATGCCATACTTACAGCGAAAGATATACTCCGAACTTTGCTGTGTCAAAAATTGGACTATTCCCATAATCCGTATAAGGTGGTAAAAATGTTGACCCCCCTTAGTTTTTTTGAGGATTGTATATTTAAATTTTAAAGTAAAACCTTTATTCATCAAGTTGAACAAAATTCTTAAAAATATGATTAATTTATACCCTAGTATAATAATTTTTTTTTACCTTCACTGTCCTTGTTGTAAAATATCCCGTGCGGGTGCACAGAAAAGTTGTGATGTTTGACTCTATTTTGAAAATGAACGACAATATGGTCACCTATTTCAGCATGAATAAATGGACCTAAAAGGCCCATATACTCAGGTCGTTCTTTTTCTTCTGTAAATGATGCATCGGTAAATTCGCGGTACATCGCCTTCACATATTTAGTTCCAATGAGAGGGACACTTGGATCATGAGCCAAATACACTTTCGACTTTCTAAATTTAAAAGATTAAAAATCTAATATTAAAAATATATAAAAGATTTGAATATTTTTTACTATTTAACATTTTACTACCTGTATTATTTTTTATATGATAATAATAAAAATTATTAGCTTTAAGCGAATTTTAATTTCTGTTATGTCCCCAATTTTAATTCCAAAACAATAAGACAATAGACCCATTTGAAAAATCAAAACCACTGGATAGGATAAATACAAAGGAACAAGGATTAACAAAAGGGCACAATAAAGGAATGTATAAATATAACTTGTTAATCCTTGTCACATTCATTTCGCCGAATGTTGGCTACAACATAGCCGAAATGTAGTCAGGTGCAAAAAGGTTTTTACCTAGGTCAAAATTGTTCGGCTTCCTTACAATACTTCAATCCCTTAAGTTTTGTAAGTAAGATCGAACACGCTTACTATGGAACGATTCCATTAAGTTTTTGCTTAGCATCGGGGGTAGGCAAATTTTACGTCACGTGTTCAACTATGTTGACAAAAAGATTGTTTTGGGTGTTCTGTTGAGAATTTTTGTTTTATTAATAATACATTACTAATACAACTGAACTTGTATCATCTGTGAAAGATCTGTTTAATAATTTTAAGGATTTCCTAAATGACCAAAAGTCATTAATACAGCAATTGCTTAAGATGGTTTCGTTGTCCACAAATAATGAAAAAGTAATACATCGCTCGCATTTAGATAATTTAAAGTGTTACTCGGTCCCTCCTTCTCCGATTAATAGCCGTAGATCGTTTGCCTAGTCTGTGATGAATAATAAAAATCATAATCCTCAGAGAATAAATCTAGGAAGGCGTCTCATTTAAATGAGGAGCCTAGCTCTGTTGAAGAAAGCAATAAGCATGCCTTAGCTATTAATAGAAAGGAACCTGTTATTATTGGCTCAGGTAACTTTAGCAATCTTTCGGTTTCATCTTCTGTAAGATCTAAGCTTACATCTTATAACGGAAAAGTTTTTATTTCTTGTTTAAATCCAGAAGTTACGGTAGATAATATAACAGATCATCTGAACAATGAATTGGGTCTAATAGAAATATTTAAATGTTATAAGTTGAAAACCAAATATGAGACTTACTCTTCATTTTATATCGAAATTCCAGCCTCTAATTTAGATAAGGTTCTCTTTATTCAATCTTGGCCAAGTGGTTCACTTGTTTCGAAATTCTTTGGTAAGATCTATGATTCTCAAATTATTAGGGATAAGGAGGATGTCCACCCTTCAGTGCAAATAAGATTTTAAACTTGTATTACCAAAATGTTAGAGGTTTAAGAACGAAACTTCGAGAGTTGCATCAAAATATGTTTAAGTTTTGTAACTGTATTCGTTGTTTTACGGAGACCTGGCTAGATGACTCAATAACTGATTATATGGTATTTAATGATTATTTAAAAATCTATCGTAAAGATAGAGGTAATAATAAAATTGGTGGAGGTGCGGCTATTGCCCACCCCAAAGAAATTAATTCTGAGCTATTGTCACTCAAGTTTGATGTTTCAGGTATTGATTGCATTAGGGTCAGGTTTCTGTCTAAACATCGGTTTACGGTTTCGAATAGTTATATTCTATTTTTTTTATTTGTGGTATACATCCCACCTTTAACCTCTGTTAAAGCATATGATGATTTTATCCAATCACTTTGTGACTATTTGGCTGAGAAACCAGGCATGTTACTATTACTGAACAATGTTATCATTACTGGTGATTTTAATTTTGCTAATGACTCGGATCATGCTTCGTTTTGTCATAACAGTAGGTCTTTAACGACCTCGAAGCTTACTTCAGAATTGGATTTAATTAATGTAAATACTGTATTAAATTGCAATGATAAACTTACAACATCCTGCTCTTGTTGCTAATTTTAGTCTGTTTGTTTGTGAAAATAATTTTGATAGAGTTTCTATTGATTATAAAAATGCTGACTTTTGTGGATTATATCTGTATTTGTCCACATATGACTAGAGCTCTATTGAAAACATTGATGACGTGGACACCTTATGGGCTTATTTGAGTCAGGTTGTTTTAAATAGTTTTAATAATTTTATTCCTAAAAAAAATCTGTAGAAAGTCTGATGTTTCCTTCCCTGTTTGGACGTCTAGTTTAACTAAGCATATTTAGAGAAGGAAACAGTTCTTTCACAAGTTATTTAAAGAGACTAAAGATATTTGTTTTTATCATACGTTCAAGTTCTTGAGAAAAGATTTCAAATCCAAAATGAAAAGGGACTGTGAAAGCTATGTTTGTAATATATAAGAAAATTTAAAAAAGAACCCAACTTCTTTTTGGTCTGTAGTTAAAAAACTCACAAGTTCAAGAGACAATTCGATCTTGGAAAATTTTTTGGAAGTTCCTGCCAACCATTCTCGTTTAATTGAATATTTTGAAAAGAACTTGAATAATAAAGCCTTTCAAATGGCTCAGTTAAATTTTTAGAAAATATTAACTGCAGTCTGAATTATCACTTTAGTAATTTATATATTACGAAAGAAGAACTTGTATATGTTGGGAACAAGGTTAAGGCTTCAAAAATGTGTATTGCAAGTGATTTTCCGGACTATGTCTTTAAAGGTTGTTTAAAACCTCTTCTTGGGCCTTTGGTTAGATTATTTAATCTTTCCGTACAAAAAAGGTTATTATCCTAAAGTTTGGAAGTCGATTCCATTTTTTCCTATTGCAAAAATAAGATTTCCTAGAGAACCTGAAAATTGGAGACCTATTCCTGTTATATGCTATCCAGCAAAACTTTTAGAAACTATAATGTTCCGAAAACTGAAGCATTTTTATGACCAGATAGAACCACCGTTTCACCATGGTTTACTCCTGGAAAATCAACATTTACTAACCTTCAAATAATCAACAATGCTACTGCGAATACATTGGACTCTCGATCCCAGCTTGATGTCTTCTATGTTGATGTAGCTAAGGCTTTTGACTCTGTTAACCATGGATGTCATCTGTTAAAATTAAAATTAATGGGCGTGGGCAAAACCTTATTAATTTCACTCAAATCCACGTTATTGGATCGTACGTTTTTCATCATGTTAAGAATCAAAAGTGATCTCTATGGATCGGTTGGTAGTGGCGTTCCTCAGGGATCCCCATTAGGGCCTTTGCTGTTTAATTTTTATGTTATTGATTTAGCTAATCTTATAAAAGATAAAGGTCCGAAACTTCTTTTATATGCTGATGATTTAAAACTATATCATCTTATTGCGCAATAAGTGAAATCTATCAGTGGACTTTTGAGAATGGACTTTCCTTGAATACAGTAAATCATTTATTGTTCGTTTCACTAGGAAAATTACCATACTAAAATTTATCTATTTGCTCGATAGTGTACCGATTGAGGTCAAACACTACTCGAAAGAGCTGGAAATTGTGTATGAGGACATAGGCTATTTTAATAAGCACGTTGCCACCTTGATTTCTGATGTTTCTCAAAGAGTGGGAATTATTAAAAGGCTTAATAACTTTTTTCATGATCCTTTTTTATTCCAATCTTTATATGCATCTCAGGTGTTATCAAAGACTTTATACTGTTCGCCTATTTGGTATTCTGGCGATAATTATTTATTTAGTAGACTTCAGAGTATTCATTCAAAATTTCTGAAGTTTTTGTCTGGCAGGAATCATGTGATAAAAGATCATTTAGATATATCCTTAAAGGGAATTATTGAGAATAATATTCTTTCCGTTCTGAGAAGAATTATCTCCGGTAAAATTAATGCCCCTGATCTTCTGATGCGTATTGGCTTTCACTGTTCTCGCGTTGGTCTTACTTTGTCCTGTCCTAATTCTCGAACTAATGCTGGGTGAATAGATCCCGCCACTAAGTTTTCCATCATTTATAATTCAAACACTCTGAATTCTCACTTGGATATTTTTTATTATAAAATAATTTTTAACTCAGCTTTTACATTGTTTTTATTATTGTTATTTTTTTTGACTCAGCTTATTTTCTGGCCTAGATTTCAATTTGATTTTTTGTCTACTTTTTTAATTTCCGTTTATTTTTGTGACAAGTCACTTATTTAAATTGGGGAAAGTTACATGGGCCCAGTGGGAATTTAATAGTTTGATATTTTAGCTAGCAATTCTCTAGTGGTTGTACTGTTATTTTATTACCAGCCTAATTCTTTCTGATGACTTTATAATTAAAATTTTGATATTATATGTTTAGAAATAAAGGATATTATTTTTTTTATGTAAATATTCATTTTCATTGCGTCGATCTCAACCCTGTTGCGTCAACAAAGCAAAGTAACAGAGTGAGATGATCGCTGTTTAGCATTGTTGTTGGGAGAAATTCTTGGAAGATGAGGTTCTCGTCATCCTTCAATTGTTGTGTTAATGCGTTTTTTTGTTATTGTAGAAATTAAAGTTTTTTTTTTGTTACCAAAAAAGTTCGGAATGAAAGGACGTTTTTTTAATGTGGCGTTGCTACCTTGAGCGGAGCGTTCGACGGGAGTTTTCGTTTGGCCGTCCCGATGGAAAAGTTGCTCAACGCATAGGTATCCCTGTTGGCGCCATACTCGAATTTCTCCGATTGCCATATTGATGTCTTCGATTGGTGAGTGAACTTTATTTTACTGTTCTGCCTTATCCACGGAACTACGCGAGGGTCCACTAGAGCAATCGATGTGCAATAGATGACGATTATCGATGAAAACTATATGTTCTCGAATAATTCGCACAGTGTGCGTGCTACAGTAATGAACATTGAGATTAATGTGAAGATTGTAAAATGCTTAGCTTAATGACTTGCTTATTAACTTTAACAATATAGATATATATTTAAGGAGTGCTTGTGAGCAGTGAGTCACTGATTTTTAAAGTTCAATAATCGTGAGGCAGTGAAAGTTTTGCCGTGGATACCTTGATTCTATAGGGAAGATGAATCACTGTGTGTGGTAGGTGTATGCTT
This sequence comes from Rhysida immarginata, assembly GCA_023313115.1. Taxonomy (NCBI): domain Eukaryota; kingdom Metazoa; phylum Arthropoda; class Chilopoda; order Scolopendromorpha; family Scolopendridae; genus Rhysida; species Rhysida immarginata. The sequence goes on along the minus strand of JAHWFO010081060.1, from coordinate 1,375,991 downwards.
GCAGTGGGTTGCGAACTGCACGGGAATCACCGGCGGGGTTACTGTGATTCTCCTCGCACTTCTCATTGAGAGTAAAGTTTTAAAAGAATCACGTGACGCTCTCCGGCGTCATGCCAATGCAGCTAAAGGGGAGGTGATGTCCTGTGTCAGACCCAACGTTATGGTACCTATACTGCGTCTTCATGTTTATGATTATTGTAAAAGGGGAAAATCTGTTGCTCCTGCTAAGGCCTTAGTTAGATATATTGAAGGAAGTACTCAAGTTATGAGTTTGCTATTGTAAGGAACTGCATGTGTACTGCGCGCCTGGTGGCGATTTGCATAGCGGTAGCGCGTTAGACTAAGGGGCCCCTTTAGGCTTGCGTTACTGTCTAGAGTTGTACACAATCAGTCAGAAATATTTAATTTTACCAAATTCCAATTATGATTAATACTTAAAATGTATTGGGCTGGTAATGGTAATAAAATTGACGTTTATTTGTAAATACTGCTTGATTAATTGTGTAGTTAGTCTCACAACATCTCGTTTCTCACATATCAGTCCTGAACCCGTTGACGATCGCCTTCCGACACATTGGCTATGCTTATGTGGGTTCATGCATATATAATTAGGTGGGGGCTCGTCACATTTTCATTATTTTTATAACTATTATTATTATTATTATTATTATTATTATTATTACTTTAGAAATTTTTTTATCCTATTGTTTTTAATTCATCTTGTACTTTGCTTCCAGTTCATATTTTGTTTCTTTTTTTTTTATTCTTATCATTAATACTAGGTTTTGTTTTTACTATCAGATTTTGTTTCATTATCCTTGTCCTTGAATTTTTATAATTCCTGTCTTGTCCTGTGGTCGCGCTTTTTTATTTGCTTTAGATTTATGATTTGTTTGGTAATAATCAATTTTGTTTCGTTATTTGTTAATTTTATATGTAATTTTATTAACCCCGTTTTGGGCTCTGGCCTGTTGGGGAGCAACACTGGGCTTTTCCCTTCAGCCTCTCTGGTGGTAAACTCCTATTGTTGTTACAATTATTATTAGTTTATTAGTTTATTACTAACCCAATAGATTAGTTTACCATAAATGGTGCACAGTATCGATATAATAATATGCGTAATTAAGAGATAAGCTGATGCAGCGCTCGTTATGGTGTGATGCGGAAGTGACTTACATGTGTAAGTGGAAGTTTTTTTCTTTTGACTGCTCAAAAGTTACAAGTCTCATTTTTTGTGTGTATAAAAAGTAATCAAAAACAATTATGCCAAAACCAACCGAAAAATTTTTTTGACTTTATTATACAGGGTGATTCAGAAAGGTAGGTCAACAATGAAATACTATATACAGTTTGTAGCGGGGAACAATATTTTTCCTATAAACATGGGTCCGAAAATGCATCCTTACAGAGATAATGCAACTTGTAAGAGGTAGGAATGGATGTGCATTACCCGGACGGCAATGGTAGGATCCATGTAAGTTAGGATTAAACATGTAAATTTTTCGTGTTCTCTCCTTTAAAAGAGAGGAAACGAAACATGTAACTCCATTGTCGTACAATGAATCGCTTGACTAATGCGGAGCTGGCGGACATGCATCTCGTTTACGGCGAGGCACAGGGTAATGCTACTGTAGTGGAAAGGATTTACCAACAGCGTGTGGAGAAGTCAGTGATTCTCCGGACATCTTCACCAGAGTTCGCGAGAATCTCGTCCGCAGACTAAACACCTGCATCGAGGCTCAGGGTCGGCAGTTTGAACACCTACTGTAATGTCATTCCTACCTCGTACAAGTTGCATTATTTCTGCAAGGATGCATTTCCGGACCCATGTTTATAGGAAAAATATTGTTCCCCGCTACAAACTGTACATGGTATTTCATTCTTGACCTACCTTTATGAATCATCCTGTATACTATAGCAGCCGCCAAATAAGTTGAACGATCTTTTTGACATGCGCAGTAAGTCATCTCATCAATATGGTTTGTCTGGATTTTACCCATGATGCACTTGTCCTACAATAGTAATGGTGGAGATATCGTTGAAACGTGGAAAACCTATTAAAAGTCATAATATAAAGCAAATTGCATTCGGAACGACTATTTTGCGTCATTTTTTAATTTATTAATTTATTAATTTCATTTATCTATTTAAAAGAAAAAGCGAAAATAGAAACTAAATATTAATACGAAAACAATGTTTCGAAAACGAAAGCGGATGTTTCATGGAATAGCTAAGTGATTTACTCCCTTTTAACGTCTATTGGCTGGCGTTAGAAATGACGTCATCCTGTCGTTCAACTTATGTGGCGGCAGCTATAGCTGATATACCCGGCCTTGCTCGGGCTCTTTTTTGATGAAATTTTGCACTATCTAATGTGAATATACAGAAAAAGAAACACATGAAAAAAGCTTGAATTAATATAGTAAAAATTCATACTGAAGAATCGAAAAGAATTTTTTTAAAATGCTCCCAATGGATGGCCTATCCAACTACCGGCCCTTCGGCAATTCTACTCGACTTCGCTCGTTTTGGAATGATCTCTATAGTTGAGTGAGTTTGACGCAGTGCCGGAGAAAAAAGGTGGAGAATAATGATCATTTTTTCTGTATATTCACATTCAGAAATTACAAAATTTCAAAAAAAAAAGAGCCCTCACAAAGGGAAAAAATCGAAAAAAACAAAAATTGGTTGTTTTTTTTTAAATATCCCCGAGAACCTTCCCTCCGAATTTGTTTGCTTTATCTTTATTCCCCGCGAAGTTACATCAAAATATCAGAAATTTTGTGACACACCCCCGAAAATCGATTTTCTACAGTTTGCGCACCCTTAAAACACGAATATCGAAAATCGGGAAAACTACTTTTTTGGCACGGTAACTAAAAACCTTCTTGTAAAATTTCGAAGATCTGCGTTTATTGGAGGCGGAGCCAAGCGATCGAACGTGCAAGTCCCTTCTGCCCCCCTGGTGGGCAAGGGGTCCGAATTTCGAAAAACCAGGTCTTAGAAAGAAAAATAACTCCGAAAACACTATTCCACATAATAAATTTTAAAATTTATTATGTAGAATAGTAAATTTATTTTGTGTTTATTGGAATAGTATTTTCGGAGTTATTTTTATTTCTATAGTTGTGTTCACAGTTTTTGGCTTGATTCCATTGTACCACGTCTTAGCACGCCCCTACGCTATCCGTCCTATGACCCAACCGAGTTTCGAGTCGTTGCTTCAGTAGATTTTGCTGTGCGATGATGAGTTAGTGAGTCAGTCAGTGGATGTCCTCTTTTATATATACGAGGGTTGGGGCATAAATCATGGCAACTATTTCTTTTCTCATAGCTAAGGGATGGTATCACAAAATGTCTCGAGGAAACCGTTCATTCATAGTATATTTCCACAACACCAGATGGCTCTGTGATTTCCTTTTGTTGCATTGAGAACACTGTTAAATCAGTTCTTAGTCAACCGCCGTGCAGGATGGATGTAACCCGAGTTGAACAACGCTCGTATATCAATATAGCTGGTCTCCGCTGGCTTTGGTAAGAATTGGAGCACCCACTATACTCTCCGGACTTTTCTCCATGTGATTTTGACCTTATACGGACGGCAAGGAACCATTACGTGGTAGACAGCTTCGGACACGAATGGACATTGCAACAGGAGATAACCAGATTTCCACATGGTGAGAGAAATGGTGAAGCAGATGATATGGGCGCCTGTCATATCGTTGGCAGCGTACTGTGAACGTTCAGGGGACTAATTTGAGGCCCTTTAGAATGGATATGTGTGCTGTAATGAGTCTGGAACATGAAAGTTGTAACGTTATATCAACTACCTTAATAAACATGAAGAGCAAAATATTTCCGTGTTGTTAAATGTCCATACCTTTCCTCCATTCCTTGTCCTTTCATCTATATATTTCACATTTTCTACTCACGGTCGAATTCTCACAAAAAAAAATAGTTGCCATGACTTATGCCCCAACCCTCGTATATACTAGCTGATATACCCGGCGTTGCTCGGGCTCTTCGTTTGATGAAATTTTGCAATATCTGTATGTGAATATAGAGGTTTTTCATTGACATCATCAAACATCAGCTGTTCGCCATATTGGTGCATCACCGCTGCTATTTTGATTACGTAGGATTTGCGCTCGCACTGGTGCACCAGTATGGCCGCCTTATTATTGCCACGTCACATGAAAACTCACCATATAGTAAAAATGAACGCATGAAAAAGCTTAGAATTTATACAGTAAAAATTTGTGGTGAAAAACCGAAAAGAATTCTTTTAAAATGCTCCCAATGGATGGCCCTCTCCAACTATAGCTCTCTACAGTTCTACCCAGCTTCACTCGTGTTGGAATGTTGTGTATACCTCAGTGAGTTTTACATAATGCAGACGAAAAATCGTGTAGTACACTGCGTGTACACAGCACATAATGAAACATATGTAACTTTTGCAAGTACACTGCAATGAATAAGCACGCTAAATTCCAGCTTCCCACCTCTAAGAAAAGTGGGTCAGTTAATAATGAGTCTGTGAGGACCTTTAATAGAGACTTAAAGCAAAGCAAACAACGACCTCACTATTTGCTTAACGCTCAAAAATCTAGTTCAGCTCGGATAAAAATGTATAGAAAATAAATGAAACCCGGTATTCCCGCGCCAAAGGCTTGCAGTCATTGTTGATGGTGCTTCACGGGGCAATCACTGAAGTCGTCATTAAACAAAGCAAACAACGACGTCATAATTTCTTAATCAAGGCCAACGAGAGACAGACCAGGGCACTCAAAAATCACATGATCATCGGGGTCCGGGAAACAATCCATCCTTCATTGTTTCTAACAAACAAAAAAACTAATTGTTAAAATTCAAGATGGAGACAATGTAGGATGAATTGTTGGCCGGACCCCGATGATCATGTGACTTTTGAGTGCCCTGGCCTGTCTCTCGTTGGCCTCGTTCTTAATGCTGGCAAAAATCTCATTCAGATAAAAGATACACTATATTCTCGCGCGAAAGATTTGCAGTCATTGTTGATGCTGCTTCACGGAAAATGCCCGAAATACAACCGAAATGCCCAGGACCAATAGGATTTTAAAGCATTCGAGAATGAAAAGGAAAGCATTTGATTTGTAAAAAAGCCTTTCGTTGTTAAGAATTAGATGAGGTTGCTAAGGAAGCCTCTGGTTGCTAAGCAAGGCGTACTTCTAAGGAAAATGTATAGTTCAAACTGAATAAAACTACCTGAGAAGTTAAATGGAGAAAGTAGCAATTCTCTATAGATTAGAACATATATGAATCCTTTAATTTGTAAGCATTCCTATTTAATGAAATAAGCGTTAATTGTTGAAGCGATCTGTGTAAGAGTCAATTCTGTCTTCATAAACTATTGCCAAAGCTTCTCCACGTAAGCAAATAGCATTGAAGGAATGATTAGCTACTAGCTGTTTTTAAAATTTGGCTAACGCAAACTAACTATTGATAATATAAGGTATAAGTAATTACATGCCATATCTTAGCATTGAAAGTTTCCGATGGTTTTAAAATAGTATCATTAAATCAAGAAACCAAATTAGATTATCATTAATTTTACGTTATATTCATTCATGACACGTCATTTCAAGTTGTTTGATATATTACATGTCATATTTCAGTATTGAAAGTTAACAGGAACCATAATGGGTCCACTAAACCAGGTGCCTTGGAACCAATTTCGAATATCATTAATTTTACGTTATATTCATTCATGACACATCATTCCAAGTCGTTTGATATATTAAATGCCATATTTTAGCATTGAAAGTTCAAATCAACCATAATGGTTCCACTAAACCAGAATAGTTCCACTAAACCAGGTGTCTTGGAACCAATTTCGACTATCTTTAATTTTACGTTATATTCATTCATGGCACATCATTCCAAGTCGTTTGATATATTACATGCTATATTTCAGCATTGGAAGTTCCCATGAATTATAATGAGTCCACTCAACCAGCTGCCTTGGTACCAATTTCGACTATCATTAATGTTATGTTATATTCATTCATGACACATCATGCCAAGTCGTTTGATATATTACATGCTATATTTCAGCTTTGGAAGTTCCCATGAATTATAATGAGTCCACTAAACCAGCTGCCTTGGTACCAATTTCGACTATCATTAATTTTACGCTATATTCGTTATGTCACCTCATTCCAAGTGGTTGATTTATTGCATGCAGTATCTTAGCATTGCAAGTTTAAAATGAACCATAATGGTTCCATGAAACCACACACCATTGGACCTACTTCGACTATCATTAATTTTACGGTAATATTCAACCATGATATGTTATTTCAAGCTGTTTGATATAATACATGCCATATCTTAGCATTACCACATGCCATATCTTAGCATTACCACATGCCATATCTTAGCATTACCACATGCCATATCTTAGCATTACCACATGCCATAATGGTACCACTAAACCTCATACCCTTGAACCAGTTCTGACTGATAATGACCATCAAGGAAGACCATCACGTGTTTTAACTTAATTCACAAGCCTTTTCTCTGCTTTAGCTATGGAATGCCAAAGAGAGAACAGCATTTGGCAGTGCACAGGCCATTTATACATGGAATTGTGAAAAACGTGGCCCCCTATATTATTTGTGACCTTTTAAACCGGAAGTAGTTCACCGATTTTTTCCGATTTCCCATCGAACTCAGTCTTCCGATTTCCCAAAGTTGTCGAATGGCGAAAACGGAAGTAGAAAATTCGGAAGCGTTCGAAATCTAGAGCACCAATAGACGGACGGACGCACATTGTGAAAACATAAGTACCTATCGGTCCTAATAATGTTAAATGCTATTTAAAAATAGGACGTTAAATCGGAGTTAAAAAATTTTTCAACGAGAAAAGAACCCGGACCGACGGCGTCGTAATCAACTGCCTTATCCATTACGATACGGAAGCTCTTGTTTATTTACGTTAAATCAACTATAGTAGTGCAATTGATGAACTTTAACCTCAAATATCTCGAAATCGGTTGGCCGTATACGGGTAAAAGGGTGTATCACTGTATTCAGGGAGGCCTGCTCTACACATTTACCAAGTTTCATGAAAATCGGCGGGTATCACTTCGCGACATCTTGTGAATTATAACGTTTCAAAGAGTGTATACATCAATTTGGGGCACCCTGTATATTAAGGAGTTGGTCATTCTCGATAACCTGGGAGTATATGAAGAAAGATTTTATTTCGAACGGTATCGTATTCTGGACGCCATCTTTGAATCAGTGATGACCATGACTTTCAGTTAATGTCTGTGGATGGATAAGGTAGGACTGCATATTGGCATGTTGAAATTATTGATCGACCTTGAATAATTAGTTCTGTCACCTTTTCTATGTCGGAAACGTCCTGAAATCTGGTAGCGTTTTTCTGTGGGAACAGGAAAACGTCTGGAGGGGCCAAATCCGGAGAATAGGCCGGGTGGTTGAGCTCTGTGATGCTGTGTTTGGAAAGAAATCGCTTCACACTTATGGCAGTATGCGGCCGGGCATTATCGTGAAGAAGAACCCAAATTCCTGTTACATGTAACTCATCCGCAAGCATGCGAATTGTCAGCAGTGAGGAGTTTCCTGATTTTTTTCGGTGGTTTCTGGCATTCGAATGGAAACTGGTCTTCCAGGGTGCGGGATCATGTGAAAGTTCTTCACGACCATCACGAAAGCGACCAAACCACTCGAATGTACTCGTTTGGGATAGGGCGTCTTTCCCGTTGGAAGTTTTCAACATCTTGCGCGTTTCCGTAGCCGATTTGCCCAAATTTAGGCAGAATGTAATACCCGTTTTTTCATATTTTTTTCTCGAGGATACTTATTCACGTGCGTCGCTGTAATGCGTGTCTGTACGCGACTAAAAAAAAATCGATATAGCTGTAGCGCGATAGATAACTCATAGGAGTCATGTCTTTACATGTTGAGTTTTTGTTTACTTTTAAACAGCGACCATTGACCGGGTATTTAATCGGCACACTTTGTAATTAAGCATTTAAATATAAATATAAAATCTAACAAGAAATTAATTCCCCCCCCCCCAAGGAGGGTATAGGAGAGTAGCGGAAAATCGGTTCAGTAGTTTTTAAGATATGGACTGGTTATAGCTAGACGATAGTGAAGCAACTTAAATGCGTATAAACTGGATCGATTAACGGGCTATGTACAAGGGACACTCTAAAAGTTTTTAGCCAGGAACACTGTGTGCACCCTAGCGAATTTGTTTTACTTTCTCCAAGTACTTCGCCCTATCATATGGTCGTGTGCAAGAATCGGGTTGTTTAATACTCTGTTTAATGTTGTTACCATTTCATCTGACCTTTTTAACCCCCTCCCCCATTTTTTTTAATCAAAAAGTGGATTTTCTCGAACGTAGCATTTAGAAAATGTAAAACAGCTCTATCATCTTTCCTTTCTCATCATTACCGATCGAACAAGATTAAACAGAGTATTAAACAAGATTAAATAGAGTATAAAAAACCAACTTTGATGAAACTTTCACTATCCTCTAGCTATTACCAGTCCATATCTTGAAAACTACTGAACCGATTTTGATGAAACTTGGACTGTTCCCTAAGTTGAAAGATACTTATTCCAATAAAAAAAGAATTATTGCAATTTGATTTCTAGTTTCTGAGAAATACGTGGACATACATACATACATACATACATACATACATACATACATACATACA
>JAHWFO010081060.1:1332293-1367240 GCA_023313115.1 Rhysida immarginata | reverse complement strand
ACATACATACATACATACATACATACATACATACATACATACATACATAAAAACACACACTTATGAAATTTGGCACACCTGTTTAGAAGCCCACATAGACTAACATATACGAATATTGTGCAATTCCATCAATATTACACACATACGCGTCGAATTGATAACCTCTTTTTTTTGAAGTCGGTTAAAATACAGGGCATTGCAAATAAGGTGTAACGGCCAAATATCCTTAAATCCGTTACTCCAATTAAAAAACCATTAGTGCAGGTGTATAGCAACTGGCACGTGCCGAATTTCATGGTACATGCATTATTAATGTTGATGTTCGACGCCAATTAAGAAGTCACATGATTTTTATCTTGGAAATCAAAAGAGACACATCGCGAACGTCATGCTTGAAACGTGCGGTGTTGTCAAACCGGAAGGCTTCGTTAAAAACGTTGGCACAGGACTTAAGATAGGCGTCGTCTAGTGATGCAAGTGATGGTATCGTCCGCCGGGAGATCGTCGCAATAGGTTTTCACGAACGAACAGCAGTTCACAAGCCAGATATCACAGCTCTCGGTTATAGTGGTGCAAGGAATGCCGCTACTGAACTCCAATGCAAAGCCATCCTATGGAATGATGAAGTCCGCTACCAGTTGTGGCGGTCCGATGAACATGTGTGGGTTTGGCGAATGCCCGGAGAATGATATTTACAGGAGTGTATCATACCCACGGTGAATTTTGGAGGAGGTGGCATCATTGTCTGGTCCTGCTTTTCGTGGTATGGTCTTGGTCCTCTTATTTTAGTTCGGGGAACCATGAATGCCGAAGCGTACCAAACAATTTGGACAATTTACGCAACTGACATTGCGGGAACACCTTTCAGCACGACAATGCTCACTGTGAAACAGCAGGCGTTATTAGAACCTGGTTTCAGAAAATAGGTGTGGGAGTAAACTTGACTGGCTAACCCGAAGGCCAGACCTCACCCCATTGGACACCTTTGGGACGAATTGGAGCGCTGGTTGAGAGCCAAGCCATGCCACCCAAAGAACACTACTGAGGTATTTGCCAATTTGAAGGATGAATGGAGCAAGATTCCCGCCGTTACGTATCGCAAATTGATGGAAAATCTTTCTCTAAGGATTGCAGATGCCTGCAGCGAAAGGCGGTCCTACACGATACAGATATGGAGAGTCCTATTTAACTTATTTGTATGGAGGGTCAGGTGATGAATGGCCAGTTAGTGTATTTTCAATGTAAAGTTATTGAGATGTTAAATTGAAACCATATCATTAATGTCCAAGTAGGGTATGTCATTTTTTTATGTTTTACTAATTGACCTCCTAAATTGTGTAAATGTCCTAAATTAAAGTAAAGTAAACAAGAACTTTACCGCCAAAGCGGATAAAGGGAGCACATTTTCGTGTTAAAGCATCATACATTGATACATAGAATTAACCTACATTTTAAAACACTTTAGAGAAAATATATAAATATGAAAATTAAATTGTAAATTACTATTTAAGTAAACTAATCTATAGAGAGAATTTAAACGAATAAACTTTAAGAACTGAAAAGTTAAATGTAGAGTCAAGTTATTCTTTACATATTTAAACAAATAAAAGTTCTTTAATTTGTAGGCATTCCCACATTTCCTCGATTGTTAAAGCATTATGTGTAGGCATCTATTATTTTTTCATATACAAGTACTAAATATTTCTACGTTATCATCTACCATTGAAGCAAGTGATTAACTACTACCAATTAGCAATATGTCTCACAGTAATTAGTTTAGATACTATTAAGCCTAACAGCAATGTGCTCTTGATATCAATAAGATATGGATAACAATAGGTCTAACAACTCGTAAGCAGACATATCTTAGCATTGAAAGTTTCCAAAGATGACATAAAGTACCATTAATTACTTACTGAAAAATTCCGACTACGATGAATTACACGTTACATTCACTCTTGACACCTTATTACGAGATGTTTGATATATTAAATGCCGTATCTTAGCATTGAAAGTTCCAATGGTACCATACGGTACCATTAGAACACGTACAACTAAACCATTTCCCACTATCATTATTTACTCGTTATATTCACTCATGACACGTTGTTACAAGTTGTTTGATATATTACATGCCATATCTTAGCATTGAAACTTCCAACAGTACCATATGGTACCATTAAAAAACGTACTTCTAAACCATTTCCACTATCATTATTAACGCGTGATATTCATTCATGAGACATCCTTAAACGTACACGTGCCACTAGTCCAATATCTGCTATCACTAATTACTCATATATTCGTTCATGACACGTCGTTATGATTTGTTTGATATATTACATGCCATATCTTGCTATAGGAAATTTTAAAGGGGTATCATTATGGTACCATTAGAGCACGTACGTATTCCGACTATCTCACGTTCGAACTTGTTTGTGCTCTGTCCCATATTAATGGATTGGTGAAAACAGAGTGTGAAAAGGTTAATTCGTTTTCAAGTTACCATAATACTATTGAATAGGTTACTACAATAATAAGCTTCCTACGAATAAAAAAATTCTTTTGATTTAGAGACCGATCTCCCCTTTCAATAATCATTAATCACGTGCGTCCTGCACGCGCACCATCTCAATAACATTTAGAGCACGCGCAGAGCCGAACTGATGTGTATGTCACGCGTTTTCCCCAATGCAAGGATAATTCGTCTCTTTCAGCATTTCAATACACGCACTCTCTATTGCAACGCAATGCGTAAATTTTTTTTGTCTTATTTTTTGGACACAAGATATCCTACTGATTGCACAACACGGTGAATTGTAGATTTAGATGTGTTGATGTCAGGTTGAGCTGCGATTTGACGAAGACTTTGACGAAGGTTGAGCTGTGACTTGACGTGGAATTACTCAGTTTCAGTAAAGCCATCCTTTTCTGGCGTGCAGTGAGAGTTGATGGACGACCACTTGACTTCTTTTACCCATATTCTTCTCTTAATCGTAAGAAATTTAAAATACATGTGGTGATTGTTTCAACCATCTTGTAATTTCACTTATGGGAATATCAGAAGCAAATAATTCAGTGATTCTTCCTTTTTCAAATCCTTTTTCAAATTCAGTCAGCTACTCCTCTTCCCATTTTGGTGAAGTTAAAATTTGCTGTTATTAAGGCCGGTTTAATTTCTTTTAACAAAAGACGAACTTTGTCTTTTCGTAGTGTTTAAGCTCTTAAGGATACACATGTATAAAGAATCAGGAGACAAAAAATCCACTGAACACAAAATGGGAAGAGGAGTAGCTGGATCTTTCCATTATTACGTATCACTGGGGGTGTGGAGGAAAGAGTAGGCTTTTTTTATTGAATTTGTAGGGATGTTTCTAACATTATGGTTGCACCAAACGAAGTCATTTGAAAGTATGTGTTGTTATTCAAAAAATGCTTCTATTGCGTTGTAGTACCTGCAAACAATGAGAGCAATGGCTCAGGTGATGTATTCAATTTTTTACAGTGATTACAGTGATTTTTTGTATTTTAGTTTGAAACTACAGCAAGAACATTTGAACCATAATAAACCACCACTTTTTTATACAATATATGATTACATGATGATTTTAAGTTGACTTTTTCTTTTTTTTCTGAGAAAAGTGAAAAAATAGAAATTTGAAGGTGTTTCTATCATTTTGGGACAGACCTTAGTCCTGGATATTTCAATCACTTATCATTTTTGTCGTCTTTCATTTACCATTATCATTAATAATATTGAAATATTCAGGAGGATTATCATTCAAAGAATCCGGTAAATTTTTATTGTTTTATTTACTTTAATTTAATTTACGACATTTATACAATTTAAGAGGTCAATTAGCAAAAAATAAATAAATGATATACCCTACTTGGACAAAAGTATCCGGAGAGAAAACAATGTTTTATTTCATAAATTAGTATCTGGTAGGTCCGCCTTTCGCAGCAATAACAGTCTCCACCCTTCTGGGAAGGCTTTTCTCTAGGTTTTGATACTTACCTGGTGGAATTTAGTTCCATTCTGCAACCATTATATTGACGAGGTCTGTGACGGATGTAAGCGAGTCGGTCTGTTTCTTTATCGTCGTACCAATTCATCCCAAAGTGCTCCTATCAGATTTATATCCATGCTCTGGGCAGGTCAGTCCATTTATTCAACGTCCATTCAATGGAGTCATCTCTGTAAGACCCTTGCTTTGTGAGCAGGAGCATTATCGTGCTGAAACAGGAAAGGGCTGTCACCAAATTGTTTAGCATGTCTCTGTACTACTCACTATTGAGTGTCCCCTTCGCTGGTGTAAGGGTCCTAGTCCATACCAGGAAAAGCACCCCCACAACATTATACCGCCACCACCGAATTTGACAATTGGAACAACTCAGTCGAACTGAAGGCGTTCATCTGCCAGTATTGTGATGTGTTTTAAATGCTTTTTTTAGATATTTAAATGTTGCGCACAAGGCCCAAGTGACCATTGCTGTTGACGTGCCCATAATTCCAGCCAGTCAATCAACCAACTCTCATCATTCTCCACGGTGTGAATCGACATTGCACATAGGAGTTTTGGATGACTACGTGTAAGAAATGACTGTTATTCTTAAATCTAATTTCCATGTGCCACCAATTTATTGCGTCTCTGCGTCAATGCGATTAACCTATTGTGCGTCTATGCGATTACAAGGTGCGTCTATGCGTTCCTAGCATCATGGAGGCTTCGGTTTCCATGCTCCTGAAGTGTTCCTGCCCTTTCCCAGTATGCATTGCGCGTTGGCTTTCGAAAAAACATGGCGTCATGTTATTTAACAATAACATAAAAAAAAATCTTTAAATTCTAAACAATAAAATTTGTAATAAGAAAACAAGTAATCGATAACTTACAATAGCGAAAGAAATACTGTATACCCTAATTGAAAAAAAATATTTTATAAATATAGTAGAATTAAGACTATCCGAAGAGTAATTTCTTTCTCAAAATCAGTAATGAAAAATTGTTTTCCAGCCAAAATCACTGAAATGTGCGGATTTCCACTGGCGTGCATAGTTTTTGCCACAATTCGCTCTTTTCCACCCAAAATCACTGAAATGTGCGGACTTCTATAGGCGTGCAGACTTTTTGCCAGTTTTCGTTGTTTTACAGCCAAAATCACTGAAATGTGCGGATTTCTACTGGTGTGCACACTTTTCGCTGCGGGTACAAGCAGCTAAAATGAGATTTCTGACAGGTGTGGCAGGTATTACCCCACAGATAGAGTGCACAGCAGCATAATAAGGGAGCCTATAAGTGTTGAGCCGCTACTTCTTCGCATTGAGAGATCTCAGAAAAAAATGGCTAAAAATGCAAATAAAGGTAAATAATACATTAAAAAAAGAAAATAGTTTTTAAGAAGTATTAAGAAATAAAAAGAAAGAAAGAAAGAAAGAAAGAAAGAAAGAAAGAAAGAAAGAAAATGAAACGTAAAAGGAATTGTACATAGAATACACGGTAAAAAAATTTGTAATCTTAGGTATAAAAGCAACAGAGCCAATAATAGAACTGAAAAGAAAAGAAAATAAATGATAAAAATGATAGATTGCTTGCCATTCATTGAAATTCGCTTGATTAGGAAAAATATAATCACAAGAGAATAAAATTATTTCAAGAAAATCCTTAAAAAAGGCATTTTTAGATTATTATTTGATTATTAATTGGCAATTGTCGTTGCCAATTATGAAACAGACCTTAACTGAATTTTATGAAATTTAAAAATGAGTTTAAAATTTAAAAAGTATATTATTAAGATAAAAAATAATACAATTCTTGTTTGAAGCATGTAGATAGTAAAAGTCCTATTCATTTAATCGAAAGAATTCGATTTATTTTTCATTTAAGTTTTTATATACTGTATATTTGAGAAAAAAATTATTTCATAAGAAATATATTAATACAAGATTATAGATCAACGGGTTGAAAGGCAACTGACCACGGACCTGAACGAAGAAAAAGTTTCATCGATTTAAGCTTATTTGACTCATTAAATTAAAATATATAGAAACTTCTCTCGTCATTTTCCGGCGAGGACAACACGAAAAAAAAAGCAAGGTCAAATGCGGCAAGCCTGGTTTCAACTCTTGAAAGCACATGGTAGATGAAAGATGAAAACACGTGCGAGATGAAAAATGTCATTACGGGTGATCACATGATCTGAATCGCAAGACGCAAAAGTTTGATCGATTCTTGCGTCTTGCGTTTAGACGCAAAAACGTACCAACTCGACGCATAATCGCATAGACGCATGATTTTGTGGGTGCATGGAAACTGCACGAATCGGTTGAAGCAGATTCGGTTTGACGGTGAAACGCATAATCGAATCAAACTTTAGGCACTTGGAAACCGGCCTTTATTTTTGTTCGCTCCCCCATCTGGAAGCACTGATCATCGCAAGTAGGCATCGCCGCATCTGGATATAATTAACTGGATCATCTGGGCAACTCGAGTCTCTTGGGGAGCTACTCCCCCCTCTCCGTAGAGCTTATCCCTGTTTACTTGTCCACCTATGCCAATGGACGCTCTCAACCCCGTTGGAAGCCCACAATTCCGGTTGATTCCGTCCTTTTTCTGTCACAATTACCACTCCTTTCATCACACTTAAAAAGGCCTCAATATCCACTTCGACAAATCCAGTACAGTCAACCGTTGACAACGAGACCCCTGAAGCGGCCAGTCTATTAATGAAAATAGGTGAGCATAGTGGGGAGGGACGTTGGACGTTCTTCGCTTATGGAAGTGAGCCACGAAGAAACAATTCCTCTCCCTCTCTCTGTCTCTCTCTCTCTCTTCCCACCAATTTTCATCAACGGAGTGGCCTCTTCAGGGGTCTCGTTGTCAACGGTAGACTGTAAATGCAAAACCGTTATGGCCCCCTCCTCCTGTCTCACCTTCACCGCCGCTGCCCTCATTTATTGACAAACTGGCCCACTTCATAAAGAACGTCAGACTAATCCGCCGAATTCCCAAAGCAGTTCGTATTCAAGCGTACATGAATGATGCTACTCTTGTCGAAAACCCTATCGTCGCCCTACTAGTACTAAACATCCACTCTATTCTCGCTCTCAGCCCGGATATCGGTCGGAGCTTTTCTCCTCGTCAAAACCCCCGTCGATCACATCCTCTGTGCAAACCTCCCGGATGCCAAGATTTTAAAGAGGAAGATTTTCTTTTTGGCATGCCTCTCACAGAAAAGGCTATCCCAACTGCGTTTTCCAACAAACTTTTCACTATTAGTTCCATACTAAAAAAATTAGCCAACTTCAATCCTACTGTACCTTTTACACTCTTCAAAACACCCTCCACTTAATTAGCTTCATCCATATTCGATGCATACATCCATTCCTTGTCTCCTCCATTATTTCAAATGCAGCCATATCCCCTAGTTTCAAAATTTTCTCTATTAGGGAGATAGGTCTGGGCTTCATTATTTTTAAGAGATATTAATATCGTAACAATGTTTTAGGTACAAAAGATTTTGAGGGAAAATCTTATCTCGGGGGGAAAGGCTAAAGGCCTTAGTCCTTCGCTGGGGCGCTCTTGTTCACTCACTTGCAAGATATCCTAAAAATTTAGATATCTTTTTGATATAACAATTTTAATCCATGATATTAACATAGGATATTTAATATATGGAATTTTTATAAAACGTTTGCTAAGAATTTATTTACTTAAATTTATTACGATTTGATCATAATTATTTGCTTTTCAAAGATAATGAATTATGAAAATATTTAGAAATATGAAACACTTGAAATTGAATTATATTTGAAAAAGAAGTCGTTTTAAAAAAGTGCTTCGCGCATTGGCAATAAATGGGTTTAAAGTCTTAAGACCAAAACTCTAATGTTAAAAGTTTAAAATTTCTAATTCCCTTCTTTCATTTTAATATTCGCGAACATTAAATGAATACTGAAACAAAAAAAAAAAAAACACTTTTCGAAGAACGAATGCGTTCGTAAAAAAAAACCTTAGAAAAATAATGGGTATACAGTGTGTTCTTACTCGTTATCCTTATGAAGGAGATTTCCTTTAGGTGCATAGTCCCATTCTTCTTCCACCACTCTTATAAAATATTCTCTCTTAATCGCGCTAGTTGTCACCGATAGAAGTGAACAAATAGAAAGCATAGACACAATATCCATGGTGTCTACGTGCAAAGGACGAAAGGAAAATACGTGAAAACAAGGCTGTGGACAGTGTAATGTTCTCAAAACCTATATAGGCAAACACATTCGACACGAGGAAATAGCTACAGGGAATTATATTTCACATAAATCAATGCAATGTCAGTTCAATTATACTATGGTCATTGCACAATGCTTAACAAAGGATTTCATGTTTTAAAAATTTTCCTGTGTTTTGTTTCAGTCTTTCGCTTTGTTATTTTAAACTGAATGACTGTCTTCTGTCTAGTCCAACTAAACAAACCCTTATGACACGTGTCGTTCCAAATTAAGTTTTATATTATTACAACCCCTGGAAAAAAATTTTGAATTTCACAACCTTGACGTTATTTGCGACAGAACTATTTTTATTTCATTTAAAAAAGGTTTATGAAGTATGTGAATATCATAAAGTCCCTGTATTTAAGGTATATTCAACATAAATATGAAACATGTACTGTACTTTTTGTGCAAACAAAAAATTATAAAGACAATAAAAGTTGGAAAAAAGTTTTTGAATTTCAGAAAAAAAAGACATTAATATTATGCAGGACCTCCTTTGGCCTTAATAACTGCTCTTTTGGGCATAGATTCTACCAGCGTTTGGCATATATCCACATCAATTTCACCCCAACTTTACTTTATAGCATCATTCAATTCTTTCTTAGATGCTGGGTTTTGAGAAATTGATTTCTTTAGTTTAGCCCAATATGTTAAGATCTGGCGAGTTTACCGGCCATTTCATCCCTTTAACCCTAATGAAATTAGTAGAGACTTTGCAATGCAATAACAGGAGAACAGAGTTTCCGACTAGTTTCGCCATTTATTCACGGCTTTATCAACAACACACACTAGTGTCTTTTCGCCCTTATATACAGACATATGGTGCAATGGATAAAAACAATAAATTTCCATTCTTATTCCATTGGAGGACAAAGAATGGCAGGACAAAGGCAATGAATGCAATGAATGGCAGGGCAAATACAATGAATGGCAGGACAAAGGCAATGAATAATATAGTTTGGGTACAATGATAAAGTAAGATGACTGGATAAAGATGGAAGCTAAACAGCATATGTGTACATTGATTGGATAAATACAGTTAAAGAAAAGACGAGATTGGGTACATCAAAAGGTAAAAAATAAACAACAAAATGAAAGCAGAAAATACAACGAATGTATAACACATGACTGACTAATACACTCGTGCGCTTCAAAAAAATGGAATATTCAGCTGGGTACTGAGTGTGTTGTAAAATAGTCTCATGTTAAGTGTGAATAAATTGGACAAATGAAACAAAAATGTTATTTCTAAACGTATAACGGATAAAGTTTAATTCTATATAAAAAGTAAAACTATTCATCAAAAATCAACAAAGTTATGAGATTTTTCATCACTTCCAAATAATGGAATATTGACTGCACCGCGTCAAAATAATGGAATATTCCGATTTACATATTCTAGAATGGGATATCCCATTTGGCTTTCCAAGCTAGAATACTTTTTGTTACTTTATAATATCATTCACATACTTCCTCGGCTGCTAAAGAATTTGAATTCACTATCTGTTGAGAAATGTCACCCAAAAAGGATCTGTCATTAATCCAGCGTAAGCTGATACTCCAATTGCACAAATCAGGTCGCAAAGGAAGTGATATTGCTGAAACGGTACATTGCTCATAAAGTGCTGTTTCCAAAGTTTTGAAAAAAAACAAATTCCGGCTATGGATTTTAACAAATTTAAACAAATCGGGACAAACGTGGGTGCATACGTGCAAGGACGACACTTGAAGATAGAAGGGTGCGCGAAATTGTACCTAATAATCGATTCAAATCATCAAAAGTTATTAACATTGTGGCGTAAGGATGGAACTGATGTATCCCTAAGTACAACACTCAGACGCTTATCTGAATTTGGAATGAACATCTGTGTGCCAAACAAGACACCTATGTTGAACAAAACTCAACGCAAAGCACGACTCAAGTGGTGTAAAGCTCATGCCAATTGGACTCCTGAGAACTTCAGCAATGTCATCTTCAGCGGTGAATCCCGATTCTGTCTACGTTAGGTGACCAAGGAATCAGAGTATGGCGAACTGAAGACGAGGCACACTATCCCCGAACCATGAACAAAAAAGTCAAGTTTCCAAGTAGCATCATCGTGTGGTGCTGTATGAGCTGTATGGGTTCGGGAGAGCTTGTAATCGGCAGAGGAACGATTAATTCATTGGCCTACTGGAAATACTGGATGCGTTTCTTATCTGGTCATGCGAAAATTTATATGGAGACAGATTTTTTCTTTCAGCAAGATAACGGCCTAGCTCACACATCGCGCTCAACTAAGAACTGGCTATAGGAACAGAACATTCACACATAGCCCTGGCCTCCTAACTCCCCAGACCTGAACTCCATAGAAGATCTATGGAAAATCATGAAACGCAAACTGGCAACGATAAGGTTTGGTCGAACTCTGATGTCAACAACTGATTCATTCTCTTCCAAAAGGAATTCGCGCTGTCATTGGTGCCAATGGTGTCCCTATCAGGTATTAGTGTTAGTTTGATAGTTTTGCTCTTTGTTACATTCTTTTTTTTATTATTTGTATTAATATTCCATTATTTTGACAAAGTGCTGTCAATATTCCATTATTTTGAAGTGATGAAAACACTCATAACACTGTTGATTTTTGATGAATTGTTTTACTTTTTGTATAGAATTAAACTTTATCCATTATACGTTTAGAAATAAAATTTTTGTTTCATTTGACCAGTTTAATCACACATAATATGAGATTATTTTACAATACGGATCACACCCAGCTGAATATTCCATTTTTTTGAAGCGCACGAGTAGAATAATAAAAATTTATTAACGTGACAAGGCATATGAATAAAGGACGGTTGATCTATAGAAAGTATCGAAAATTAAAAATAAATAAATAAATAAATAAATAAACAAATAAATTAATTATTGTATTACAGTAAATCTGAGACAGAATTAAGAACAGAAAAAATGTCGAAATCTGTTTGACAGTTAAGGAGGAGGTCTGGAGAGGAGTTCTTGGCTTTAAAAATCCATGGATTTCAGAATTGCGGTTTTGAAAGGGTCATTACAAAAGTGGAGAAAGGACATCACTTCTTCATGTTTCTTGAGGGCGTGTCCAATACTGGCGAGGTGGTTGGCGTAATGGGATTTTCATACCTCTTCTTTCTTTCTTCTGAGTGCGTGTTCACTGTATTTTCTCCAATCGAATTACTCCATAAGGGTGAAAAGCCTCTAGTGTGTATCCTTGATCAAGCCGGGAATAAATGGCGAAACCAGTCGGAAACTCTGTTCTTCCGTTATTGTATTGCAAAGTCTCTACCAATTTCATTGCTAGAAGCAGTACTAAAGATTTCCAATTTAACGATCGATCTTATAACCCCACTTGTTGGCAACAAGGTTGTTTAAATCGTTGGGAGAAGTAAATATTCAAGGATCTCCTTATATTCATCTGCATTCTAAGTGGAGTTGAGGATACACATTTTACCAATCCTCGCGAAATTTTTCGGAGGAGCGCCTCCACACAAATTTTCCAACATCATCACCAAAACCAATACAAATTCGAGATTCGTCACTGAATATAATATTGTTCCACTCTTGAGAGTTCAAATTGAAATGTTCTTTAACACACTTTAAACGATTTCTTTTCTGCTTAACAGTAAGGTAAGATTTTGTTTTCGCTTTGTTGTACTTGTGAATAAAGGCAACAATTGAAAACAATTTCCAGTACCATTAATTTTACTTTATATTCATTCTTGACACATCATTCCAAGTCTTTGATATATTACATGCCATATTTTAGCACGAAAATTTTTGAGGGTGTCATAAGGGTACTATTAGAGCACGTGACATTGTTTCGATTTCAACCATTTTTAAAATGGTTCATTCCCGGAACCATATTTATTAATTGGCGAAAATTGTAATTTATATCCGCTTCTATCTCGTCATTACGATTTGTTTGATATATTACTTAATATATCTCTCCATTGAAAATTGCTAGGTGGGGTCGTAAAGGTACCATCTGTGCACGTGCTATTGAACACATTTAGATAATATTTGTGAGTGATTCGTGCCATGTACCATGTTCATCGACTGACGAAAATAATAATGAATAACCGCATCTATCTCGTCATTACGATTTGTTTGATATATTACTCAATATATATTCCCATTGAAAATTGCTAGTCGGGAAAATAGAGGTACCATTTGTGCACGTGCCAATGAACCGATTTAGATAATATTTGTAAATGGTTCGTGCCATGAACCATAATCATCGACTGACGAAAACAGATTTTGAAAATCTTTCATAGTCTCGGAGGAGTTTGAGTTACAGACAGACAGACAGACAGACACGTTTCCCCACACTGATAGCATAAAGCACCTTTCGGTACTTAATAATTACAATCATCAAATTAAAATTAATCCTTTTTTAAATTTTACCTGTAAGATAAATATTTCTTTAATACTGGCTCCTTTAGGATAAGGATTTCTGCTATTTGGTTTGTGCCATTCCTGAGCAACTGTTGTTTTGCTGGCATCTGTTTCATTATTCACAAAATATACAACAGCAGCTATGTGTTTGCATTTTTGACTTAGTCCAGCTTTACATCCACATACTGTACTAATAATGTGTCTGTCTATTGACAACTACAAATAAAAAGTAAAGTAATTAAAAACAAATTTAAAACATTTAAGAAAAAGTGTAATTAAATGAAATTTAATTAAAACCAATTATACCTTAATTTCCACTTCATATGCTTTCCATTGATGGTGGTTTCTCTGATACATTTTCCATGTATAAAGCTTCCATCATTAAATCTTTTTTTCAATTACATTAAAAACATGTTTACTTATATTTAGATTCCATCCTTTTTTCCAAGTACTGCTTCTAAAGTAAGTATCAGCAGTGATGGATGAAAATCCCACATAAATATCCATTACTTTACCCAGTTCTATGTCAAAAACGGATCAGAACTGCATGGTCTTTAAATTTAAATCTCCCTCTACGTTTACGCATGAATCCGCCACTAGGCGGAAACCTAGTAGTGCGCCATAGTAACTTCTACAAGTCTATGTTCGACATGAGCTGGGATTTACAATAATCCAGGCGACTATTTCGAAAGTTCACATGTCGCCGCCATCTTCCTTCTAAGTGATAAAGATCTGAGTGCCTATGTGAATCGAGTTTTTATTAGGAAGTAGTGTAAGAGGTTTATTGACGTCATTTCCCTTATTTTTATAATTTAGTTCTCAAGAACGTTTCACATGCAGTTACCTGTTCAATTACCTAAATAGTTATTAAGGACTGCTCAAGGACATTGACTCCTCTCATAATAATTGTGTCTAAAGTTATTTGAAGTTTATCTGTGTTGAACTAGTGGACTTGGACATTACTTATTAAAATTGAGTTCCGATTTAGCGACTTCGGGGCGAGACTTGTGTATTCACATTATTTATATACCTATGTAATTGAGTTTATCGAGTAAAGGTTATTTTGGAAATCATTGTCGGACCTTTCTGTATGATTGTTTACAAGATAAGCATCGCATGTGATAACTGTAGTCAATTAGTTCTACGCCTGAGTAAGATTTTTACATCAGTGTGTTACCTATTGGTGTTTTACGTTATTAATGTGTAACGCCCCGATCGATCTGCTCCGGAACGTTACTGTTCTTTCACAATCCCCCCCCCCCCCCCCCCGTTATTGTCGAAACACTTGTGTAAACACGATTTGAAAAACTTCCTCGTTTTAACAAAGCATCGTCTTAAATAGACATTTTTCTACAATAAATCTAAGCTTTCAACAAAATGAAAAACAATGAAATTTCGTGATCCACGAGAAGATGTTACCCCGGTGACAAAATATATTGATAAAATAAACGAAAAATGAGTTACCTCAGAATATCTCCGGAATAGCTAGAGACAGGACGCCTATTCCTCGACGCCGTCCGGAAGGCCATGAAGTATGTGTTCCAGCGAACGCAAAGAAAGAGTTCGCGTCGTGCGCTTATCCTTTAAGGAGGTGTACCTTTTACCTAGATTGTCAAATTTTCCCAAGTCGGATTCATCGTGAACCGCCGTAAATTCTTAAATAAGAAAACGAAAAAGAGAAAGAATGTTGTTAAACCTAGCGTCGATAGGCGTTCGAATGAGGACCCTCGCCACGCATCGTTTAGTCGACGACAATGCTTGCCACTTTGGTTCCATAATACTTCGACACCAGAGCCTATAAAACGACCGAAGAATTAGTTTGGCAAAAGGAATTCATAGAAACGACTATCCGGTATTGAGTTCTATAATTTGGGCAGGCCGGCTTTTATTTTATTCATATTGATCTGTTTGTTTTTTTTGTTTATTAAACATTATTATAGACTTGCGAGACCTTTGTTGCGAACGACCCAGCAATGATGAAGCTCCACGCTTGGTGCGCAAAGCCTTTTGATGACCGCCACACTCTGAACGGATCGAACACGGTGCAGAAGATTTCGAACGTCGGAATCCGTCCTTCTCACTGATTCAGCCCACAACTGCCCAGGTCAAATTGGTAGTAAGGTTACCCTACTAACAGCCTTGCTTCCTAGTCCTAGTCCCATGTAAACTTTAGCTCTGATAGGATTTTTTAGTTTTCTTGTCCCCCCCCCCCCTTACTTATCTGCCGAAGATTATACGCGTTGTGTCTTCGCTAACAATTACAAACTTTGCAAATAAAGAAATCATCTTGCGGCAATTCGGAGTACCTGTAAAAGAATTAAAACATTCATAAAACAAGAGGATTAATATATAATACTGTGCATGTAGACAATAACTTACCTGACCGGAGAGAAGTGAATTAAGAATAATGGTTAAAGATTATGATGAAATTAATATATAAAGTTATCGGTGGAATCGTTAAATGATTAATTCCGAAAGAGGAAGGAGTGGCGTAAAATGGGAGATCCTAGGTTCATCTCCCTAAAGTGGAATGAACATTCTTAGTAATGCTGGACGATAAAAGGGTTAACGAGAAATTTGCAAATTTAAATGGATTTAATGATAGTGTGAAATGTTGATATTTGTTGTAGAATTGCATTTGCTTTGCCAATTATAATTAATGAGATATTTTCTTTTTGTTACTTTTTTTTTTGGATGCCCGAAGGCGAAAAGAACCGCAAGCTTTGCGAATACTGAAGACTCTAAGCCCATGTTGAGAAGGCAGAAGAGATTGAAAATTGTATGATGAATAAAAAGATGAAAACTTCCGAGAGTTGTAATTAAAAGTTAACAAAGCTTCGGTTATTTTTGCATTTCAACACCAATTTGAATTTTCTTCTCTCACTTCATCACCCACCATCACAGAGCAGTGGCTACAGGTTCCTTTTGAGCCAAATTGTTCCAACGTAAGTTTGAGGTACGGATAATGGGTCCGTCGGCTGTGTGTCTGTTTCGTGCCGGTCTTGTGCTTACCTTAAAGTATCGCCAGACATAGGAGGACGTTACAGTCCAGTTTTTTTTTGAAATGCAAAAATTTTTAATATGAGTTATAGATAGCCTGCAATTTATGCGAAAGCAATTGTAATTCGACGGAACCTCATTCGAAGACTGGTTTCGTTTATTAGAAATTTGGCGTCGACTACTAAGGTCATTTTGCGCCTTTTACACAATTTATATCTGTACGCAGCCTAGGACAAACACTAACATCCATGCCCACGGCGGGATTCGAACCCACAACCAGGCGGACTCGAGAACTAGAAAGCCTACGCCCTAGCCCTCTCGGCCAACTGACCGGCATTCGAAGACTGGAGTCACCCAACAACTGTAAGGACAAAGCTGGAACGACAGCTAAGTTTAGAATTGGGAGAAAAAGATTTCACTCATTTAGTATTGGAGCTTGATGAAACGGATCTACTGATCGCTGCCTTATACAGAGAGAAATGCCCTATTTGTGTCCTAAACGAAGGCGCCGTCCGGGAGATTGCCGGACGTCTATGTATTCCAACCACACCAAATGTGGATCTCGAGGGAATGTGGATAAAAGACTAGCCGACATCAAGGCGGAGACTCAGATACACCCTGATTCAGCCCGTTGGGAACAAGCCGAACTAGATGGGTTTCTAAAAAACGCCGTACTTAACTATACGCGGTCGAATAATGTGGGACGTGCGGTGGAAGACGAAAATTGGCTCAAATATGTCAAACTGATTAATCTCGCCCCTTACGAAGTAGGGGAGGACCTGAGAGAATACCTCGTGAGGCTGGAAGAAGAACTTACCGTGTATGGAAAAAACGAGAAATGTATGTTAAAACTACTACCGCTTTTTGTAGAACCCTCGGTGCGTGGATGGGTCCTGGAACTGCTACGTGAAGTGGAAGATTGGGAAATTGGTCGGAAACTCCTATTGCGTTATTGGAATGGAGGTCGCAACGAGATGTATTATTACAAACGCTTGTTAACAAGGACCCAAAAGACCGGTGAACGGTTTCAAGTCTACGTCAGCAAGATGGAGAGAAAGAATAAGTTGTTAACATCGCCCTTGGATAAAGAACACTTATGGTCTCTCGTACAGGAGAACATACATCCTGACTACCAAGCCGAGGCTCAACGTTTTGAAGCAACAAGCCCCGAGGCAGTCTGGCCAGCACTCATACGTTATGAGCGAAAGGGTCTTCATCGGGAGCAGGACCAAGAGGCGGATTCGGACACCCTCTGCGGGCAGGCAAGGGTAGAAGAGACGCCAGCGGAAAAACTAAAAGGGGATGTGGGCGACGGTACCGCGTCACATCCTTATCAAATACTCTTACGAAAGGACTCGATCATCGACGAGATTAACACACGGAAGAAACATGTAGAACCGTGGCTGCCGCCACAAGGATTTCGACGAATCAAAATCACCTTAGACGATTTTGCTACGGATCTTATATTGGACACAGGTTCCAGCATAACCATTATTCACGAGAGGGTCGCACGCAAGCTGGCGAATTGGGAGACGAGACAGTCAGATTATAAACGGATTAAAGTCGCCAACAGTACGGAACAAGATTTGAAAGTAAGGGTGAATACGTGTATAAGAGCTCTTGAAAACCACTCGTGTCATCCAATATATCCAGCCGTGGGTGTCGGATAAACTTCCTTGTGAAGGAATTCTTGGCGTCGACGTGCTGCGTACATTGTGCTTTCGCTTCAGTTTCGAAATTTCTGTACCACTGGAGTCCAACATAGAAGGGAACACGAAAACAACCGACATCGAAGAGGAAATAAGAACATTGATCGAAGATAGCCGTACGCGTATGGACCTAATTTATGACAAGTATCCATATTATCGACATAATATCGACATAATATCGACACGGGAAACCATCCACCGGTAAAGGTACGCCCTTACCCGCAGTCACCTGTCAAGCAAGAAGCACTGCGAAACATCGTGCGAGACATGGAACGCCAGGAGGTTGTTAGTCGCATAGAAAGCTCCTGGTCGTTGCCCTACTTTCTCGTCAAGAAAAGAGACTCCACGGAATATAGATTCGTACTCGACGCTCGAAGGCTAAATGACATCACAAAGCCCATGGTCTATTATCCTTTGCCGATAGAGCAGATCTTGAGGATGCTTGCGCATTCACGATATTTTTCCGTACTGGAACTCAAGGCTGCCTATTGGCAAATAGCGTTGGAGGAAGGTTCTCGGGAAAAGACCACATTTATCGTCCCGGGCTTGGGCGCCTTTGCCTTTAATGTCGTACCTTTTGGCATTCGTAATGGCGCCCAAGTTTTCCAATCTCTCATAGACCAGGTCTTGACCCCAGAAATCGAGCCCTGAAGTTTCCACTATATGGATGAAATTAAATTTGCGAGTAAACTTCAAAAAATCCCTTTTCCTTCAACGTGAGGCCGAATTTTTAGGCTACCGGGTAGATGCAAGTGGTCTACATCCGTCCATGAAGAACGTGGCTCCCATGCTCGATTATCCTAGGCCCAAGAATCCTAAAGAAGTGCGCCGTTTCATCGGATGGTACAATTTTACAGAAACTTCATCCCAGCCTTCAGTGAGATGAACCACCCGTTGAGACGGCTCACTCATAAAGATCAGGAATGGCGTTGGACGCCAGAATGCGAGAAGGCATTCCTGGAAATCAAGAAGACCCTCACAGAACCACCAATCCTGTGCCAACCAGATTTCGACTTCACGTTTGAAGTTCACTGAGACGCCAGCAAAGCGGCGGTCGGGGGAATGCTAGCCCAAAATATACAGGTTAAAGGAAAATTATAGGATACTGCAGCCGATCGTTGACTGATTTAGAGAAGTATACGGTTATATAGTGGGAGTGCTGGCGGTGTTATACGCCGAGAAAACGTTTCGTCCTTACATAGAGGGAGCTCACTTCGACATCTATTGTGACGCCCAGGCCCTCGTATGGATGAACAATTTCAAGGACCAACATGGGCGCATAACCCGCTGGGCTTTGAAGCTGCAATCTTTTGACTTCACGATACATCACAAACAAGGGAGGCTCAATAATATCCCAGATGCCCTATCCCGAAGTTTGTCAGTCGTCGAAACACGAGATCCCTTTGACTGGCAAGACGAGCAAAGTCACGATAGTTGGTGTCAACAACCAGTAAAAGCGATCGGCAGTAGCTGGGAAAAACGGAACGGAGTGTTAGGAAAGATGATATCTGGAAAATGGAGAATCTACGTCCCCGAACGGACCTGAGTGAAACTCATCCGTTATTGGCACGCCGAAGGACCCTTTGTGCACCCCGGAGACAGACAAACCATTCTGATAGTACAAACCAAATATTATTGGCCCACTCTACGACGGGATATACTTCGTGTCGTGAGGGGATGCATCAGCTGTCAACCATGCAAGCCGAATAATCAACCACATGCGTTCCACCATATCCGAAGATGCATCACAGGCCCCATGGTACTCTGGGCGGTAGACAGCCTCGGCCCGTTACCTAAATCAAAACAAGATAATTGACACTTGCTTATTCTGGTAGATGCCTTTAGTGGGTGGGTGGAGCTGAAACCGGTGCGTCGTTTAAACGCGGAAGGTGTGCGCGCGTTCCTTGAGGAAAACGTCTACCAATGGGGAAGACCTGATCGCATATTACACGACAATGCCTCCTACTTTTGTAATAGTAAAATTAGGAACTTCATGTCAACGAAAGGGATACAGGACGTGTATAGTGTGCCGTATTGTCCACGCACTAACCCAGCTGAGCGTTAAGTACGCACCGTGCGAGAGAAATTACGCTCCATCAGCCGGATTCAGCGTGGGAAGAACACCTACCACGGGTTTTATATACGTTGAGACATGTAGTTCATCAAGAAACAAGACACACTCCTTCCGAATTAATGACCGGCATGGGCTTTCCAGAAGACGAAAACGAGTTTTACGATCCTATCCGTCATGAAAGAGCAACACGGGAAGCCTATTGTCATCGGTGGGAACGCCTAAATCAACGACGGGTCACCAAAGGGAATAAGGTGAGGTTCAAGGTAGTAGAGTATGCCCGGGTGCACTGAAGAGTCATAGTTCCTGGATGCGGTGGCAAAACCAAATTGAGGGTATTGTATCACGGACCCTTCGAGGTGAAACAGCGGCTAGACGAAAACACCTATTTGATGTTGAAGGTAGGATCGCCAGAGGACCCCAAACCAAGAAAAGTCAGCGTTTCAGATATGAAGAAATACAGATGCGATAACGAAGTACCTTGATCGTCGATGGAAAGCAATTTCTCCTCCGTCGTCGATTGAAGATTTCTCGGCGCAGAGGTTAATGTTATCCTCCTCGTAAATAAAGGAGAACATTGCGCTCACCTTAGCGGCGTACACGAAACGGGAATTAACGCCGAAGAAATCATCTCCCACGGACCCAGAAACTTTTGCCAAAGACGACCAAGGACTTCTTGTTGCGTGTGGGAGGACTGTAACGCCCCGATCGATCTGCTCCGGAACGTTACAGTTCTTTCACAATCCTCAACCCCCTCTTATTGTCGAAACACTTGTGTAAACACGATTTGAAAAACTTCCTCGCTTTAACAAAGCATCGTTTTAAATAGACATTTTTCTACAATAAATCTAAGCTTTCAACAATGAAGCGACAACAAAATGAAAAACAATGAAATTTCGTAGTCCACGAGAAGATGTGTTACCCCGGTGACAAAATATATTGAAAAAATAAACGAAAAATGAGTTACCTCAAAATATCTCCGGAACAGCTAGAGACAGGACGCCTATTCCTCGACGCCGTCCGGAAAGCCATGAAGTATGTGTTCCAGCGAACGCAAAGAAAGAGTTCGCGTCGTCTGCTTATCCTTAAGGAGGTGTACCTTTTACCTAGATTGTCAAATTTTCCCAATTCTTATTTTCGTAAATTCTTAAATAAGAAAACGAAAAAGAGAAAGAATGTTGTTAAACCTAGCGTCGATAGGCGTTCGAATGAGGGCCCTCACCACGCATCGTTTAGTCGACGAAGTTATGCTTGGCACTTTGGTTCCATAATACTTCGACACCAGAGCCTATAAAACGACCGAAGAATTGGTTTGGCAAAAGGAATTCATAGAAACTACTATCCGGTATTGAGTTCTATAATTTGGGCCAGCCGGCTTTTATTTTATTCATATTGATCTGTTTGTTTTTTTGTTTATTAATATAAATCCCCTATATATATATATAAAGAAGGATGTTTGTGGGTGGGTGGGTCTGTCTGTCTGTACGTTTTTTTATACAAATCTACAGTTTTATTCCGATCTTGATGAAATTTCGCATACATGACCTTCAAAGCATGAGGAAGGTCACTGTCTACAATCAGATTTCGGAAAAATAATAATTATCGAAAAAAAATCGATATTCATGGTTATGGCAGGGCATATTAATGAGAAATATCTCATGACCAACAATGCAAGGCAAAGTTTGTGCAACAATAGGTATCAACAGTGGTATCAACACGCAATGCACCAACAATCAATATCTCATGACTAACAATGAAAGGAAAAGTTTGTGCAAGTGTAATTATCCCGGGCAACGCCGGGTACCTCTTCTAGTATTACTATAGACTTGCGAGACCTTTGTTGCGAACGACCCAGCAATGATGAAGCTCCACGCTTGGTGCGCAAAGCCTTTTGATTACCGCCACACTCTGAACGGATCGAACACTGTGCAGAAGATTTCGAAAGTCGGAATCCGTCCTTCTCACTGATCCAGTCCACAGCTGCCCAGGTCAAATTGGTCGTAAGGTTACCCTACTAACAGCCTTGCTTCCTAGTCGTAGTCCCATGTAAACTTTAGCTCTGATAGGATTTCTTAGTTTTCTTGTTCCCCCCCCCCTTACTTACATGCCGAAGATTATACGCGTTGTGTCTTCGCTAACAATTACAAACTTTGCAAATAAAGAAATAATCTTGCGGCTATTCGGAGTACCTGTAAAAGAATTAAAACATTTATAAAACAAGAGGATTAATATATAATACTGTGCATGTAGACAATAACTTACCTGACCGGAGAGAAGTGAATTAAGAATAATGGTTAAAGATTATGATGAAATTAATATATAAAGTTATCGGTGGAATCGTTAAATGATTAATTCCGAAAGAGGAAGGAATGGCGTAAAATGGGAGATCTTAGGTTCATCTCCCTAAAGTGGAATGAACATTCTTAGTAATGCTGAACGATAAAAGGGTTAACGAGAAATTTGCAAATTTAAATGGATTTAATGATACTGTGAAATGATGATATTTGTTGTAGAATTGCATTTGCTTTGCCAATTATAATTAATGAGATATTTTCTTTTTGTTAATTTTTTTCTGGATGCCCGAAGGCGAAAAGAACCGCAAGCTCTGCGAATACTGAAGACTCTAAGCCCATGTTGAGAAGACAGAAGAGATTGAAAGTTGTATGATGAATAAAAAGATGAAAACTTCGGAGAGTTGTAATTAAAAGTTAATAAAGCCTCGGTTATTTTTGCATTTCAACACCGATTAGAATTTTCTTCTCTCACTTCATCACCCACTATCACAGAGCAGTGGCTACAGGTTCCTTTTGAGCTAAATTGTTCCAACGTAAGTTAGAGGTACGGATAATGGGTCCGTCGGCTGTGTGTTTGTTACTGCCGGTCTTGTGCATACCTTAAGGTATCGCCAGATATAGGAGGACGTTACAAATGTCATTTCGTAGCATTAGTACGAATCATTCTTTATGCTTTATTGGGTTAAGAGAATCGTGAATGCTTTATGATTATGTAATGAAATTCATTTATTCTTGCCATTTGTTTGATTAGTTAACAAAGGTTATAGCTGTTATATATATAGGTTTAATTAAGCTTGGTTAATTATCATTATTAGCTATGTGGCTGGTGATTTGCTATTACGGAAATTTGGTCGGGTTTGGTAATTCAAATCCCTATTTGTAAATTTTGTGGTTAGCCTATCGCTACCCAAGTGAAGTTAGGCTTGGGTTATTTATTAAATAAAAGAGAAAGATCTAGGAATAGCAGTATTGGTAGCGTCTTTATTGTTCAACGCGTTTCGAGATCATCTCATCATCAGGAACTATGAACGACTCCAGAGTTACAATGGCAATCAACAATCGACAATCGAACAGTGTAGTGAAAAGAAAGACGCGATTGGTCCAGGAGCCAAGCTCACTTTGCACGCTCGCCCAAAGAGTAAACCAGAGGAGGTACACTGAACTGGGAGAGAAGCCTGATGAACCTCTTTAGTCCTCCAGAGAATAAGTCCCAAGAAGGGACGAGAGTCAGATTGTAGATTGACGAATAGAGTCTCCAAAAATCAGCAGGATCTAAAAGATCCAGTAGCTGAGGAAGACGGCCTTGGTAACGTCATCAAAACAGACGGCGAAACCTGAGGGGAGTTACAATGGCTACAGCACCGGGTATATATGGGAGGGGTCCACCAATCAGAGAGAAGTATATAACTCTGATTGGTGGACTTATAGTCAATAGGGTAAAAAATATTTACAGAAAAAATATATGAATACATGACTGGATACATTATCGTATTAAAAATTAAACATTATAAAAGCAAAATATGTATAAGAGCCAAGTTGGTTAAAAGAGCAAGACTGGATAAAAGAGCAAGACTGGATAAAAGAGCAAAACTGGATATAAGAACCAAAGCGGTTATAAGAGCAAGACTGGATCTAAGAGCCATAATCGGATACAAGAGCCAAAAAAGCTAAGAGTTTTCGTCCAGGATATAGTTGGTCATGTTCATTTCCGGGTTTATTATTCTGTTGACTGCATCAAGTATTGGTTTTTTGTCAAAATTGAGTTGGTTGTTGAGGATCTTCTCTTTATCTGTTTTGAGGTATTTTCTAATTATCAGGGCTTCGTACGTGAGTATTCTCTGTGGATCCTTGATGAATTTTATAACGGACATGATTTCTTGTATTTGACCAAAGCTGTATTTGTTGTCGATAACGTGGTCTGCAAAGGCCGACTTGTGGTCCCTGTTGACCCAAGACCTCCTGTGATCATTGAATCTTATGCGGAATGATCTTCTGGTGGATCCCACGTAGAAGCAACCACAAATTGGGCATGTGAGTTTGTAGGCCCCGCAGGCATTGTAGACATCGTTATGTTGAATCCTCTCCTTCGGGTTTAGTAGATAACGGCATTTGTTTGCCGTTCTGTAAGCAATTTTTAGCCCGTGATTCTTGAATATGTTAGTAATCCTGGTTAATTCTGGACCCATATATGTAAAAGTGGCGTATTTCGGAGATTCAGTGGTACAGTCAACAGCATGGTTGCGTGATTCAAGTGTTCGTCTCGTTCTTCGGAAAACATTTTTTGTGACTTGGTCCGGGAAATCATTTTTTCTTGCCACATCGTAGTTAAGCCTTAGTTCTTCATTTCTGTCTTTAGCAGCGATAGGGTATGACAGTGCACGATGAAAAAGGTAGTTAAGGGCCGCTGTTTTATGCTGTGGTGGGTGGTTTGATTGGAAACTGATTATATTAGAGGTGGCTGTAGGCTTCCTCTATATGGAGAATTCCAGTTTTCTGGTGTTGTAGTTTTTAGTCCGTGTCAAGTCCAGGAAGTTAATTGAGTTGTCCTTTTCTTCATCCATCGTGTAGGAGATATTGTCATGGAAACTGTTAAAATGATTCAGGATCTAAATCGCGTTTATCTTCTCCCGGTTGAAGGCAATAAGAGTATCGTCAACGTACCTCTTGTAATATACAATTGTTCCATCTTCGAGGAGTGGGGAGACATGCTCTTCTTCCAGGGTTTGTAAGAAGTATTCCGAAAAGACTGCGCTGATGGGCGAGCCCATCAATACACCGTTGGGGATATTGTAGAAATTATCATTGAATGTGAAGTAGCTCTAGTTATGGATGACATTTAGGGCGTTGGTAAGGTCAGACGTAATGTTTTTATCGACTTTGCTGGAGGTCAACTTTTCCTTGATTATATTAATGGTTTCCGCAAAAGGTATATTTGTATAAAGGTTTACGATGTCGAGAGAAATATGGGTCAGATTATCGTCAATGGTTAAGTTGGACACTATTCTTCACTGTGTGGCAATAATTTAATGGGCAAATGTTCCTGACAATGTTAGAAACTTTGGTCAAATACAAGAAATCATGTCTGTTGTAAAATTCATCAAGGATCTACAGAGAATACTCACGTACGAAGCCCTGATAATTAGGAAACACCTCAAGACAGATAAAGAGAAGATCCTAAACAACCAACTCAATTTTGACAAAAACTCAATACTTGATGCAGTCTACAGAATAATAAACCCGGAAATGAACATAACCAACTACATCCTGGATGAAAGCTCTTAGCTTTTTTGCCTCTTGTATCCGATTATGGCTCTTAGATCCAGTCTTGCTCTTATAACCGCTTTGGTTCTTATATCCAGTTTTGCTCTTTTATCCAGTCTTGCTCTTTTAACCAACTTGGCTCTTATACATATGTTGCTTTTGTAATGTTTAATTTTTAATACGATTATGTATCCAGTCATGTATTCATATATTTTTTCTGTAAATATTTTTTACCCTATTGACTATAAATCCACCAATCAGAGTTATATACTTCTCTCTGATTGGAGGATCCCTCCCATATATACCGGGTGCTGTAGCCATTGTAACTCGCAAACCTGACGGCTAATCGTTTTGAGTTATGCGAGATACATACGTACGCTCTCTTTTTGCGCTACATTGGCTTCCTCTAGTGGCTTGTGGTCCGCGTCCAGCTTACACTTATTATATGCCGAAAAGCATATATTGGTGTGTGTCTGTCTGTATGTCCGTCTGTTTTTTCCGACGATTACATGAAAATGCTTTAACTTTTTCAAATTCTCCTTCGCTATTCGATGGAGACCCAAAAACCCCCATTAAATTTTTTATTGGCAATATAAGGCAGGTAATATGTCATTCGAACGGGAAAGACGAACACAATATGAATATGACATTCTTTTCGATTTTCGAAATGACCCCTTATTACGAGCTTTAATCAAACTAAATATGACGTCTGTCCGATTGAGGGTACAAATAAGTAGAACTCTCTGCACCTTTTTCCTATCCGGATCGTGTGACGACTTTCTGCTGATGACGTAATGAAATTTGCAGCTGTTAAGAGTGCCGCGTGCAATTGTTGTAACACGCTAAAGCAGAACGTTTTGCTTTTCTCGTCGCGTAGTGAAAATGACAGAGAACATTGAGCAACGACTTGCATCAAATTTTGTTTTAAAATCGGTAAAACCGCAACGGAGTGTTATGAATTGCTAAAACAAGTATTCGGCAATGATGTTATGAGCCGCATACGGAGATTTGAGGATGTGGACTTGACAACACAAAATGTGACGGCGGAGCTCTTGGCCATTCCAAAGGAGGCATTCCATACGTTGCTGGCTAAATGCGTTGCTGCAGACGGTGCTTATTTGGAAAGTGACTAAACATTTATGCGAATTCGAACCGTATTTTTTGTAGCCTCAATCCGGAAACTTTCCGAACAGGCCTCGTATAAGGATACAAGTTTAATCAGTACGTCTGTCTGTCCGGCCAGCCGTCCTGGCCGCCCATCATTCAACGTACACAGTCACGGAACTTTCGTGATTTTTTTCCTCGCATAAATTTCTTAAAATAGGTATAATTTCGATAATATGATAAAGCATTTACATATTAATTAGATATGTTACAATAATAAATTCAAAGCATATACGCGACGGGGCTAATCGATGTCAGCCGAGAAAATTAGGAGATGCTACACTGGAATTTTACCGATAGATAGTTTTAAAAATGCTTTTAATCACTCCACAACAATGGAAATATGAAACATCGTTTACCTGGTGTTGTAATCGGCTTTGCAGACGCTTGGCGTTCAATTCTTTGCCTCATGATTCTGTAATAAGCCTTCTCGCTTATGCGAAATTGTCGACACACCGTTTCGCTTACTTTTTTGTCGAGTGCGACTTCCAAGAAAGGTCGGGTCTTTTGCCATTGATTCCACCATTTCTATAATACAGGGTGATTATAAAGTCACTATATATTTTGGTGAAATCATTAACGAATTTCATTTATTTGCACACCCAAATATACCCAAAGTGAATGTGTGGATGGGAGTTACACAGTCAAAGGTCTATGGGCCCTTCATGTTTGCCCAGGGGACTATCAATGCTACCGTGTACCTCGACATGTTGAAGCAATTCCTGGAGCCACAGTTGCGAGATGAAGGATTTAGGATACTGTTGTGTTCCAACAGGATGGGGTACTACCCCATTTGGCCAACATCGTTGGGACTACCTGAACCGCGCATGCCCAGGGAGATGGATTGGTCAGGGCTTGCCAAGACTGTGGGCTCCACAGTCCCCAGATTTGACCCCCATGGATTTCTTTGCGTGGCGTTTTATCAAGTCCAAGGTGTACCAGGTCAGGATTACGCACCATTGCACAGCTGAAACAACGGATTACAGCCGCGGTGGAGGACATTACACTGCAATGTTGCGCAATGTTTTCCGGGCCACGGTGGAACGCTGGGAGCTGTGCCGGGATGTGCCGAAATTTACTAAGAATGTATCCTGGTATGATATCTGGTTGATGCATACTGCAATTGCTGCAATAAAACGGAGTTTTCACCAAAATGTATAGTGACTTCATAATCACCCTGTAGTTTCTCTTGTACGACTGTGCATAGTGGCACCATGTTTATTTTTGCAAGGCATGGAAAGATTGTCACCGTTAACAGAAACGTTACAAGCTTCATCTTCAGACGAGTTAGTAAGTAGAGCAATGCCCTCCATTTTAACTTAACTGAAGCGCACGAGAAATGAACGGAGTAACTAAGAGAAAAACAGCCAATTCTGATTGGTTCGTTTCGTTGGTCTTCTTTTATGAAAAATACTGTAAGAACATGAACTTACGGCATGTAATATATCAATCGATTCGTACAGATGAGTCTAAGTGAATACAGTGTTAATTTTTATTTATCATTTAAGCATTGTTAACATCAGCTTGGAGCACGTGCCTGTTATGAAGCTTTGTCGAGGCACGTGTTCATTTCGTTTTAAAATTCAGTGCTGTTAGGCCTGTTGTTAAATGTGGTTAATTAATGTTAGAGCGATTGTTAGAAATGGCTAATTAATGTTAGGCCTATTATTAAATATGAGTAAATAATGTCAGGCCAGTTGTTAAAATGGCTAATTACTGTCAGGCCTATTCTTAAAAATGGCTAAATAATTTAGGTCTATTGTTAAATATGGCTAATTAATGTTGGCCTAACATTAATTAGCCATTTTTAACATTAGGCCTTTTTGTCAAATATGGCTATTTAATGTTAGGACTATTGTCATCAGTAGGTGATTAATATTAGGCCTTTTATATATAGTCCAAAGCTAATTACTGTTCAGCCTAATGTTAACAATAGGTCATTGCTGTTAGGTCACTTGTTAAAAATAGCTAATTGATACTTTTCAAACCATCTTATCCGTTAGGGTCGCGGGGGCAGCAGCCCTATGGAGGATTTCCAGCGATCGCGATCTTCCGCTATCAGGCACATGTCCTCCATGGTAATACCCAAGCGACTCGAACCCAGATTCTCCATGTAGTCTAGCCACCTGGTTCTAGGCCGACCTCTTGGTCTCTTACACACCGGCTTGGAAAATAACTGCCTAGGAAGTTCAGTTTGTGGCATCCGTATCACGTGGCCATACAAGCGCAACTGATATCTCTCAATGCGGAGATGCAGCGGCTCAACACTTAAAGACTCCCTTATTGTGCTGCTGTGCACTCTATCTAGTAGGGTAATACCTGACACACTTGTCAGAAATCTCATTTCGGCCGCTTGTATCCGCGATCGCACTCTTTCAGTCATTACCAAAGGTGAGAATGGGAACAAAGAGACATTTGAAACGGAGAAAACCCCTGAGTGGATGCCCCCTTACTGTAAAACAGGGGTTTGGGTGCTTCAGGGATTCTGTGAGCTATACTGGTTGTAGCACTGCTACTCAAGGGTCATTCTTACCAGAAACGTCATGATTGAGAAGTGAGACGAAGAGCATCCAAATAAACATATATCTCATGATGTCGACGAATGAGAGAATGATATATATATAATAAATCAGAGTCCGTTGGAACTTTTGTCCTTTTATAACTCAGAAAAAACTCAAGGAATCTCCACGAAATTTTCCAAGTATGTAGTTAGTGTCACTGTGATTTCAGTAGGGTACCTTTTTTATACCGTGTTTATATCAATTTTTTAAGTTATTCTTATTTTTTGAAAAGTTGAATTGTTTTCAAAGCATGTCACTAGATGGCGATACTATCTTATCGAAAAGTTGAATAGACTTTTGTTTTTAAAGTATGCCACTAGATGGCGAGACCAGATGGCGAACTAAATTTATAATATTTTATAAACAATTTTTCTATTATGGTTTCAATTTCAATTTCGCTTCGATTATCTTTCAGTATGTATTTTCGATTAATGGTGTGGAAAGTGATCCCTGCCTGCTCCTTTTTCGTGTCTATTTGCAAAAACTTTGAGGAATAGTTTTGAATTAATTATTCCTCGGGCCCAAAATCGTCAAAAACAAAGAAGCCACACAGCTAACAACAACACGGCTCACTCCTGCCCAAAACTGCCATGGCTTCAATTGGCTTCAATTTGGTGGCGATGTTAACAATAAGATTCGGAATCTACCTTTAATATGTCATTGGAACAAACAGCCCGAGCAACGCCCTGTGGGCATATCAGCTGAACTTTTGTTTTCAAAGGATGTCACTAGATGGCGATGCCAGACAAAGAATGTTTCATTTTATTCAATTTTTCCAGACTTTCTAGGTCGCAGCTATATATTTTCAGGAAACTTGCTTCTCTCACAGTAAGTTATACATTGCTTGCTCCCGCGTGGCCAGGTATCGAAATGTACATGTTTTTGCGCCACAGGGGAAGACATACAACGTTGTTTACCGAAATGGACTTGAATGCACAACTACTTTACAATCCATGCCGAGATTGGCTGTGTAGCTTATTCATTCATCTTATCAATTTTTTTTTCATTATTTACTTTTGTACATATAATTTAATTTTCTTTTGTTCCCAGTTCATTGTTCATAAACATTAATTTTGGTTAAAAATGATTATGAAGGTTTGGAGAAGGCTTTCTAGACTATTTCTCATTTTCTTGCATTTCGTGCATACCTTGTTAATCATACTTCAATTATTAACATAACAAACAATCCTTAAAAAAATTACTCAACGAATCTTTTCCACCCGGGCGAAGCCGGGTAATATTGCTAGTTGATGTTATAATTGCTTTGTGGTCTATATTGCTAGGTGAAAAGTAATGAAAAAAGAGGTCCAGAAATAGCAATAGATAGGGTCTTTAATATGCGTTCGACGACGTTTCGAGTATCACCTCATCCTTAGGAACTATGACCGAGTATCACCTTATCCTTCAAGAACTTGGTAGTCGGTCAAAGATCCTGAGGATGAGGTGATACACGAAACGTCGTCAAACGCATATTAAAGACCTGTGACAGCTAAAACGAAAGAATGGCTGTAATATATCAATTATTTAAATACCTTTAACTGTCACAGTAAAATCAGGTCTCAAGTTGGCCTGACTTAATCTTACTTAACTTGGATTTAAAATCCCTTTTCCCAACATATTCCCATTATTATGTCTTTTAAATGGTTTCGGAGCTGATATTTAATTTTTATTAAAGATCTAGTGCCAAGAACTCAGATCGAAATTAGCACGTGGCTTTATATTTTTCTTTTGGCGTAAATATGGAACAAACTTTTCAGTTAATTCTAAAACAATCGGATTCTGTTTACAACATTTAATGCTTTTCCAATAATTCAAGACATCAACGGCAGGAGTGTTCACGTGGTGTAACCTTTCATCTAGTCTTCATACATGTGCTTCTGAAGAGTCCTTCGCTGAGGTTTCTTCACGCCGTATGCCGGACGCTTTGGGGTACGTCGAACCCTTCCGCCACGGGTGATCGAAAAATAATAAAGTTAAAGATTGAAATGAATCAAAATCAAAATATCAACGCTATGAAAACATTTAAACATTCAGCGAAATTCCAAAATTCCTTTGCAGGCAAAAGCTTTCTTATTTCAACATTTTTAGCTAATTAATTATATTAATCATACAACTTTTTACTATTTGTATCAGCCGTCCACACTCGTCTAAAACATAAGTCAAGATAAGTTTTCTATTTTGCACATTTATTCAAATCATCAAGATAAGTTTTCTATTTTTCTCAGTTACTTTTTTTAAAGTTAATGTTATTCGAGCTTTCGCACTAATCTTTTCCTGACAATAAATGTTTCTCTTAATTCTATTTTAACAGGGCCTAGACGCACAAGCTTCCATCATGGACTCCGGGTCGCTCGACGGGGGGACAGGTAAGTAAGGGGGGGGGTCGAGGAGAAAGGACAGGTAAGGATTAGTGATGTTAGTAGGGGCCAACACTCAAAGGGTAAGGGCAACTTTATCTTATCTCACTTTAAACCAACTGTCGCTTTCAAACATGGGCTTTTGTCCGGTTTTGTGGTCTGATGTTTGGAACACTCTTCCGGAAAACTCAGCGTATGCTCCTGTATTCTGTTGCGATTAGTCCTGAGGAGGGGTCCTGCCTACTTCATAGTTCTTCAATAACCGTCGCCGTAGATATGACAATTCATTCTGTAAATAAAAAACAAGGGGGATGATAGACACGTTCTAACATAGATTAAACCTAAGCACATTACCGGATCCTATTGATGCAGACTTGCTTTATCCTCTTTAGGTCCGGATGAACCATTCCACATCCTTCGTGTCGTGCCTCTTGCATTTGGTCAATAAAACTGAATAAAATTGTCCAGTGTTCTAATATGAACGTTAGTCCGATCCATTTCAAATAAGCTTAGTCGTTGGTTTTCTAAAAACATCTCGCCAAGAGAAGCTTTTATCTCTGCCCTGTCATGGCGGCCTAAATGGAACGTGTTCTGGTCTCACGCGACTTCAAATCGTTAGTTCTCGCTGGATTCCATTGTCCTTTTCCGATCTCTTGGCCAAGTGATCGCAGCAAAGTCAAATCGACAACTAACTACCACTCTGTTTAGAGGTGTCCTCAACAAAAGCATTTGCGCTTCGCGCGCTCAACAATAAGCTTGCTTTAAGCAATACTGACGCTCTATCCAAAGATAATAAAATATCTGGGCGAAATTTAATGCACTGAAAACTCTCATCTATTACGTTAAATTCTCCGGATCATAGACGAGGTGTGGGAGGGCACTCAAGATGAGAAAAAGGCTTCTCGTTATCTCGACAGCACCAAAAACCTTTTGCTCAAATATTTTTAGGTGCTACAGACCAACAATGCAAGGCAAAATTTGTGAAATATAGATAAGGTTCAATGTGTAACAATGCCTAGAATTCCTCTTATTCAGGCTTTTCTTAGAATTGAGAGTTCTTAGTTACTTAACAATTTCTTGAAAATCTTTAAATATAATCAGTAACTGGAGATAATGGAGAGTTAGCAGACTATTAAGAAAGAGTGGAAAGACGACAGAGGAAGCAGTCCTTTAGCTCCGTGGTATTTTGAGCAAATGGTGAGCATATCAATAGAGGAATCGGCGACCGCTAGACTACACAAAGTGATGAATGGCGAAGTTTTGCTTCAAGACATCGAGAGCCGAGTAGGAATTGCAAGAACATAAAGAACATCTAAATTCAGATTACGTGACTAAGATATTATTTACACTAAAGTCTGTCTCACTATATGAAAAAGCAAGGCAAGGCAGCATGGGAAAGCCACGTTACCAATTGTCATCTCATTCAGATCAATGCGCAGCCAATAAAAAAAAACATAGAGGCTAAAATGAAACTGAAACAGTGCTTCAGGTTTTTTAGCACTACGCGTGCGCAGTCGGAGACTACTTTACGAGGCGGAGATGAAAAAGTAGTGACGTGCTTTCCCCACACTGCCTTGCAGCTTTTTTTCATATAGTGAGACAGAGTATAGCAGTGGCATACCTGGAGAGGCCCATCCATAATGATCCTTTAAAAAATTTTTTTGAGATTTTCATTAAGATTTTTTACTGTATTAATTCTAAGCTGTTTTCATGGGAAATTATTTTTAAGATATTTCAAAATTTAATCAAAAAACAGAAAGAGTCCGATCCACGCCGGGGTTATCACCTAGCTTATTTGGTAGTACAGCAGATCCAAACATTTCATAAAACTACTTTTTGACTGAGATGCGGAAAATGCGATGATTGAACGTTCGTTTCCAAGAATTATTAATAATGAGCATAAAATGACGATCCAGTGACAGGACATAAAGAAGGCAACGTCTATTGAGGAGGAAAAAGAGTCGCACGTGTCTCCCTTGAGCTCCCTATCAAACATCCAGACGACTGGCAAAAATTTATGTGCCTGGAAAGGAAAGAGAAAGAACGAGTTCTGGTCAGAAAAACTCTGCAGCTAAAACAAGAATCTATACTGACATTGGAAACATCTGAACAATGAGTCTAAGAGCTTCTACGGCAAGTTCAAGAAAAACAAGAGCTTCTAAAGTATCCATTCAGGAAGATGGATATCATTTTAATCTGAGGCAAGTCAGCAAGAAGTTAAATAAAGTCCCAGTATATCATCTAGAATGCTGTTTTTCGGATTTTTCGTAGAATGGAGTGTCCCTTCGCTCAGTGTTTTTTGATTGAGTTATTATTTAGCAAATTTGGAGTTATAATTTAACATTTTGAGATTGTTCTGTTTACCTACAAGTGTAATTATCCCGGGCAACGCCAGATCCTCTGCTAGTCCATATATCCATATATATATATATATTAATAAATGAAAGGTCTTAATAGGATTTTTCACGCCAAACCTCAGATGTTGATATTATTGATGTTGATATTCCACAGCTAATCAGAGTGGAATTTTCTTTCCTATTTTTCATCAATAATATATTTATTATAAATCAGAGTCCGCTGGAACCTTTGTCCTTTCATAACTCAGAAAATACTAAGGAATCTCCACGAAATTTTCCATGTACGTAGTTAGTGTCACTGTGCTTTCATACTGTACTTTTTATACCGTGTTTATATCAATTTTTTTAAGTTATTCTTATTTTTTGAAAAGTTGAATTGTTTTCAAAGGATGTCACTAGATGGCGAGGCCAGACGGCGCACTTACGTTGTATGAGCGTTAAATTACATTAAGTAGCCAAATTCATGCAATAAAGGGGACTGAAATCGCTTTTTCCATAAATAAATCAATCCAATGACGTATATTAAAGATAGATTCCGAAGCAATTGTTGTTACTTGAAGCAAATCGGGGAGCTCCATGCCCAGAACTGTCATGGCCGAAAGTGAGTGAAGATGATGCAAAACACATGGCTAAACATGAGAGTAGCTGATTAATAATTCTTTCACACACCGATCACGGAGTGATAAGTCTATCTTTTCGTTTACTTTGTTTTTGAAGTATTTTATTATATTTTATAAACAATTTTTCGATCATGGTTTCAATTTCAATTTCGTTTCAATCGTCTTTCAGTTATGTATATTCATTTTAATTACGTATTTTTGATTTATGCTTGTGGAAAATGATTCCTGATCCTTTTTCGTGTCTGTTTGTACAGTTGTACGCAGAACAACTTTGAGGAATGGTTTTGAATTAATTATTCCTCAGGCCCAAAATCTTCAAAAACTAGGCAGCCAGACAGCTAATTACTCCGCGGCTCACTCCTGCCCAGAACTGCCATGGCTCAATTTGCTTCACTTTTTGCCGCTATTAACAATAGGACACGTCAACATTGGGACACCCAAATCTATCTATATATATAAAGAAGGATGTTTGTGGGTCTGTGGGTCTGTCTGTGGGTGGGTCTGTACGTTTTTTATACAAATCTACAGTTTTATTCCGATCTTGATGAAATTTCGCATACATGACCTTCAAAGCATGAGGAAGGTCACTGTCTACTTCAGATTTCGAAAAAATCATAATTATTGATAAAAAATCGATATTCCTGGTTATAGCAGGGCATATTAATGAGAAATATCGCATGACCAACAATGCAAGACAAAGTTTTTGCAACAATGGTATCAACACGCAATTCACAAACACTCTGCACGGACCAACAATATATATCTCATGACCAACAATGCAAATAAAAGTTTGTGCAACAATAGGTATCAACAATGGTTTCAACATGCAATTCACCAATAACAATGAGCTCAAAATGATGATGCAATGATAAA
>JAHWFO010081060.1:1318622-1332193 GCA_023313115.1 Rhysida immarginata | reverse complement strand
AATCTTTAAAAATGATCAGTAAATGGAGACAATGGAGAGTTAGCAGGCTATTGAGAAAGAGTGGAAAGACGAGAGAGGAAGCACTCCTTTAGCTCCGTGATGTATTGAGCAAATGGGAAGCAAGTAAATAGAAGAATCCGCGACCGCTAGACTGCACAAAGTGATGAATGGCCAAATTTTGCTTCAACACATCGAGAGAAGAGTGGAAATTGCAACAACACTAAGTATACATCTGAGGTAAGATTACGTGAGTAAGAAATTATTTAAAATAGCAGTGGCATCCTTGGAGGTCCAGCCATTGTGAGCCTTTAAAAAGTTTTTTTTAGAATTTTCATTAAGAATTTTTACTGTATTAATTCTAAGCATTTTCATGTGTTTATTTTTAAGATATTGCAAAATTTAATTTAATTTTTTGAGATTGTTCTGTTTACATCCAAGTAATTATCCCGGGCAACGCCGGGTACCTCTTCTAGTC
The DNA here is from genome assembly GCA_023313115.1 of Rhysida immarginata. Classification (NCBI taxonomy): domain Eukaryota; kingdom Metazoa; phylum Arthropoda; class Chilopoda; order Scolopendromorpha; family Scolopendridae; genus Rhysida; species Rhysida immarginata. Next base: position 1,331,718 of record JAHWFO010081060.1, on the reverse strand, counting down.
TTTAATATACGTCATTGGGACACACCCTGTCAAACTTTCGTCGGATAGAGTATAGTAATTAACTAGCTGAGATGCCCGTCTTCGTCGAGCTTTTCAAGGCAAAACGAAAGCGAGGTATCAGTATCTATCTACTCTAGGTATATACCAATGTTGTTTTAGGACTTGTTAATTGTTATTGCATAAGCTAGGACTTGTTAATTGTCATTATTACCTGGGCGAACAGGAAGTGTCGACATTCGAACTCCACAAAATGATCAGTCGCCTATAACGGTATGAAAACGAATTGTCCTGTGTTATCCCCGCTGACTATTATAGCTTGTAATGATCCTGATTATTCGGAATTGGCTATTGTATTGCTTAATACCCCAAACGTTCAACCGTCACTGTTACCCTGTTTAATTCCAGGTATTCGCGATTAGCTTCATATGCAACACAGCTAAACAAAACCATGTCGATAATAATGTCAATATCTTACTGACGGAATCAGTCGCTATTCTCGGGAGGGAGAAGGGACATCCATCTGTCCCTAATGAAGATTCCAATTTGCGCATTGCTGATTAATTCAGTGACTGTCTTTGGGGACATCTCTGACAACTGTCATGTCGCCCCATATTTTATGCCATCGCCATATGTTTTCTATCAGTTTGCTGACTTCACTCGATCATCTCGCTATTACCGAATCATTTCACCTTCTTCTTCAGCTTTTTCACTGTTACCCTGTTTAATTCCAGATATTCGCGATCAGCTTCATATGCAACACAGCTAAACAAAACCATGTCGATAATAATGCAGTGAGTATTACTGCCTCAGTATCATCTTCTATATATATAAAGAAAAGGATGTTTGTTTGTGGGTTTGTTTGTTTGTTTGTTTGTTTGTTTGTTTGCTTGCTTGCTTGTTTGTTTGTTTGTTTGTTTGTTTGTTTGCTTGCTTGCTTGTTTGTTTCTTATGCAAATCTACAGTTTTATTCCGATCTTCATGAAATTTTGCTTACTTAACCTTCAAAGCATGAGGAAGGTCACTGTCTACCTCAGATTTCGGAAAAATAATAATTATCGATAAAAAATCGATATTCATGGTTATGACAGGGCATATTAATGAGAAATATCTCATGACCAACAATGCAAGGCAAAGTTTGTGCAACAATAGGTATCAACACGCAATTCTCAAACACTCACCACGGACCAGCAATATATATCTCATGACCAACAATGAAAGGCAAAGTTTGCGCAATGATCAAGCTTTTCTTAGAAAAGAGAGTTCTTAGTACTTAACAATTTCTTGAAAATATTTAAAAATGATCAGTAAATGGAGATAATGGAGAGTTAGCAGACTATTGAGAAAGAGTGGAAAGACGACAGATGAAGCACTCATTTAGCTCCGTGGTGTATTGAACAACTGGTAAGCATGTCAATAGAAGAAGCGGCGATCGCTAGACTACACAAAGAGATGAATGGCCAATTTTTGATTCAAGACATCGAGAGAAGATAGGGAATTGCAACAACATCAAGTGTACATCTAAAGTAAGATTACGTGAGAAAGAAATTATTTAGACTAGCAGTGGTATCCTTGGAGAGGTCCATCCATTGTGAGCCTTTAAAAAATTTTTTTCAAATTTCCATTAAGAATTTTTACTGTATTAATTCTAAGCGTTTTCATGTGTTTATTTTTAAGATATTTCAAAATTTATTTCAAAAAAAAAGTCCGAGCCACGCCGCGATTATCACCTAGCTTATTTGGTAGCACAAAAAGTCCAAACATTTCCTAAAAATACATTTTGAGTATATTCTATATTGATTGAGTTACTATTTAACCAATTATGAGTTATAATTTAATTTTTGGAGATTGTTCTCTTTACCTACATGGTCATTATCCCGTGCAAGCCGGGTAACTCTGCTAGTCTTCTATATATATAAAGAAGGATGTTTGTGGGTGGGTGGGTGTGTTTGTCTGTATGTTTTTTATACAAATCTACAGTTTTATTCCGATCTTGATAAAATTTCGCATACATGACCTTCAAAGCATGAGGAAGATCACTGTCTACTTCAGATTTCGAAAAAATAATAATTATTGATAAAAAATCGATATTCATGGTTATGGCAGGGCATATTAATGAGAAATATCGCATGAAATATCGCAGAGTGGAAATTGCAACAACACTAAGTATACATCTGAGGTAAGATTACGTGAGTAAGAAATTATTGGAGAGGTCCAGCCATTGTGAGCCTTTAAAAAGATTTTTTTCGAATTTTCATTAAGAATTTTTACTGTATTAATTCTAAGCATTTTCATGTGTTTATTTTTAAGATATTGCAAAATTTAATTTAATTTTTTGAGATTGTTCTGTTTACATCCAAGTGTAATTATCCCGGGCAATGCCGGGTACCTTTGCTAGTCTTCTATATATATAAAGAAGGATGTTTGTGGGTGGGTCTGTACGTTTTTTATACAAATCTACAGTTTTATTCCGATCTTGATGAAATTTCGCATACATGACCTTCAAAGCATGAGGAAGGTCACTGTCTATCTCAGATTTCGGAAAAATAATAAATATCGATAAAAAATTGATATTCATGGTTATGGCAAGGCATATTAATGAGAAATATCTCATGACCAACATTGCAAGGCAAAGTTTGTACAACAATAGGTATCAACAATGGTATCAGCACGCAATTCACAAACGCACTGCATGAACCAACAATATATATCTCATGACCAACAATGCAAGGCAAAGTTTGTGCAACAATAGGCCCATTGTTTTCGCATCAACAATGGTATCAACGCGCAATTCACCAATAACAATGAGCACAGAATGATGATGTAATGTTAAAGCAATCTTTCCAAGAATTATAACAATGAACATAAAATGATGATGTAATATGGATAAGAATTATAACAATGCATATAATTCCTGTTATTCAGGCTTTTCTTAGAAAAGAGAGTTCTTAGTACTTAACAATTTCTTGAAAATCTTTAAAAATGATCAGTAACTGGAGATAATGGAGAATTAGCAGACTATTGAGAAAGAGTGGAAAGACGACAGAGGAAGCACTCCTTTAGCTCCGTGCTGTATTGAGCAAATGGGAAGCAAGTAAATAGAAGAATCGGCGACTGCTAGACTGCACAAAGTGATGAATGGCCAAGTTTTGCTTCAACACATCGAGAGAAGAGTGGAAATTGCAACAACACTAAGTATACATCTGAGGTAAGATTACGTGAGTAAGAAATTATTGGAGAGGTCCAGCCATTGTGAGCCTTTAAAAAGATTTTTTTCGAATTTTCATTAAGAATTTTTACTGTATTAATTCTAAGCATTTTCATGTGTTTATTTTTAAGATATTGCAAAATTTATTTTAATTTTTTGAGATTGTTCTGTTTACATCTAAGTGTAATTATCCCGGGCAACGCCGGGTACCTTTGCTAGTATATATATAAAGAAGGATGTTTGTTTGTGGGTTTGTGGGTTTGTTTTTTATACAAATCTAATGTTTTATTCCGATCTTGATGAAATTTCGCATACATGACCTTCAAAGCATGAGGAAGGTCACTGTCTATCTCAGATTTCGGAAAAATAATAAATATCGATAAAAAATTGATATTCATGGTTATGGCAAGGCATATTAATGAGAAATATCTCATGACCAACAATGCAAGACAAAGTTTTTGCAACAATAAGTATCAACAATGGTATCAACACGCAATTCACAAACACATTGCACGGACTAACAATATATATCTCATGACCAACAATGCAAGGAAAAGTTTGTGCAACAACAGGTATCAACAATGGTGTCAACACGCAATGCACCAACACTAGGCAGGGATCAACAATATATATCTCATGACCAACAATGAAAGGCAAAGTTTGTAACAATGCATAGAATTCCTGTTACTCAGGCTTTTCTTAGAAAAGAGAGTTCTTAGTACTTAACAATTTTTTGAAAATCTTTAAAAATGATTAGTAACTGGAGATAATGGAAAGTTTGCAGACTATTGAGAAAGAGTGCAAAGAAGACAGAGGAAGCACTCCTTTAGCCCCGTGCTGTATTGAGCAAATGGTAAGCAGGTCAATAGAAGAATCGGCGGTCGCTAGACTACAAAAAGAGATGAATGGCCAAGTTTTGATTCACCTAGCTATTTGGTAGCACAGCAGATCCAAACATTTGTTGACTATATGCTATGGGAAAGTGTTTATTTTGGAAAATGAAATGCTGATAATGCGATGACTGAACGTTCGTTTCCAAGAATTTTTGATAATTAGCATAAAGTGAAGATGAGTGACAGAACATTAATAAGGCAGCATCTATTGAATAGGCATAGGAGTCACGAGTGTCTCCCTTGAGCTCCCTATCAAACGTGCAGACGACTGGCAAAAATTTATGTGTCTGGAAAAGAAAGAGAAAGAACGAGTATTGGTCAGAGAAACTGCAACTAAAACAGAAAAACCTATACGGGCGTTTGAAACATCTGAACAACGGCAGTTTCGAATTGAGCAACAGGGTATAAGAGCTTCTACGTCAAGGGCAAGAAAAACTTCGGTGAGTCTAAAGTATTTGGTGATGCTCCGCAGTGGTGAGGCAAGTCAAGAAGAGTTTAGACAAAGTCCCGGTATATCACCTAGACTTCCTGTTTTTCGTATTTTTAGTAGAATGGATATCCCTTTGCTCTGTGTTGTATGGATTGGGTTATTATTTAACCAATTGGGAGTTATAATTTAATTTTTTGAAATTGCTCTCTTTACCTATATGTGTAATTATCCCGGGCAACGCCGGGTAACTCTGCTAGTATCACAATAATCATCGAGAAACGATCTAAGATCTTGACAAACCTTATTCAAATCACAATTGGTTGCGTCTTCCGGAATATAATCTAAAACACTAGTCGGGTTCATGGTTCTCGAGTTCGCTATAAATCTTCGGACGCTCGATATCAAGATTATAATTTTTTAGGACTGGGAGAAAAACAATTTTCGGATCATCAAGGCGCCTCCAGGTAATTGACCAGCGGCGTGGCGTCCTTCGGGTTTGTATGTTTCCTTCCCCGATCAAGGGGTACCAGCAGATAGGTTAACTAACCACGGACGGACATCATTGGGATCTCCATGGTGGTTCCTTTGTGAACCAGCGAAAAATTGGGTATAACGCATTTTTGGGCGTTATATTCCCCCCCCCCCCTCTCTAAACAAAAATTTTTTTTCTTTTCTCAGAAAAGTTTTCTTTCACTACTGGTAGGTTATTTTCAGAGGTAATTTTTCGTATTAGGGACCAACTGGAGAATAGTCGGAACCAAGGAAGGTCCATTCGTCCGCCGTTGCAAAGAAACGGATCGCGACGAGCTTCGTGCCAAGCAAGACGGGCCTTACATAATCTCCGTGGACAGAGAAATCGTACGCCGCCAGAACGGACGTTCTCGCCGACAAGAGAGGGATTTATCGGCCAGAATACTACACACGGACTTAATTACCAGGCAAGACTTTACTCTGTGAACTATTACGTTAAAAGCAATCATATTTTGCATAGCATACCGTGTCATTTTGCGGAGTGTCCCGAAGACGTACCCCCGGTATCCCCAGGACCAGGAGAGGAGGAGGCGATAATCGAATCAAGTAAATACCGGATCTCCCACCCGTCGCCGACCCAAGGAAAGGCTCTTGATGGTACTATCAAGGAACCAATTAACGATACCCGGACTACAGCATTGATTCAAAGCACGGAAATTGAAGGAAGCAGCGGGACGGCGTTCACTGAGGCGGTATCTGCTCATCCGTTAGAGGACAGCTTACGCAGCCAAGATAGCCACAAGAAACGGGAGTCGGAGGGCTCTACACCCACGCCAAAGTCATCATTGTATCCCATCCAATGGGAGCACATCCAGGCCAACGAGGCGATTTGCGAGTTCGCAAGTGCGTTCTAGCTTAGTGAGTACTCACGCGGCGGGGCGCGCTTTGCTTTTGGCATCAAATCGTTGGGTAGGATTTTCTATGTTAAAATTCTTAGTGGAAATAGAATTTAGCTAAATATTATTCTATATTCGTTAGGATAAAAATTTAACTGAATGCCCGTTTAAAGTGTGGACATTGAAATTATGTGACTGTAATTATATAGCAAAGATTATTCAAGAATTAATATATGTCATTTTTGCTTATCCCTTAGCTTCGGACCCCTTGTCGACATACCGAACTCGGTCGCCGTTTTCTCACATTACGGTTGCCAACTCATCCAGCTATCGACACGAAAAGGATTCAGAAAAACCAGTTGATTAGCAGCTCTGCAACGGGATCCTACAAATCATTCTATTGTATTTTCTTCCTGTTAAAAAGAGTACAAATCTTGTAAGATCCATATTCTATGTATTTGATGTTTTGGCAGGGATTATCTTATCTGGTACAGAGGGTAGATTACCGCAAGCGATAATCTGCGGCACCTACTCCTACGAGGGAGTTTTGCGCCATCCCATTAATAACGACTGCTACGAGATGACAGTAGCAGTCGGGACCGACGGCTTAACGTGCCCTCCGAAGCACGGGGGGTTTCATGATGGAAAAGCTGCTGGGGATAAACGAACCAGAGGGCTGTCGCCAACTGCTGGAACACCAGCTATGGTCAATCGGCAAATGGGTCAGACCAAAGTCCCCCAACAGCCGCGCCCCAAATAGCTGTCCCGCCAGCGGTGGCCCTCAAGCCCAGGCCGTCACCCAACCAGCAGCTGGCCGCGCCTGAAGTTGCTGAACTCCATCGATTGGCATGCCAACCGACGAGACAACCAGGCCACGGCCACCCCCTTTGGCAGGGATTACTTCTGCATTCATTAAAAGGTTATTAACCTTAATTATTGTTTTCATTCCCTCCATTTACACACTGTCACGGCTTTTATCCTCTGGGTAGTTTAACGAAATTTATTAATTAAGATATTTTAAATTAATAAAGCCAGAGCACGTGACACAAAGGAACTGATATTTCCTGGCTGGATGTACCCACTCCTAACGATGGACGTTGATCTTCAGAACTTTGTGATAAAATTCTCGAAGAACTTCTAGTCACGACTGCCATATGAACTTTTAATGATGCCTCTCGCATGTTACTTAGATCGATGAGCTAGACACATAAGTCACACTTTGCATTGAATTTTTGTGTATAATCTGAAACCACTCTTTTAGAATTATTTTTAGAACAATAAATTCTTCGTAAGACACAATCTTGTGTAAAAGGTGCAAAATGACCTTAGTAGTCGACGCCAAAAATTCTAATAAACCAACCAACCATTATTCTATTGAAATAGATAGAGGAAAAAAACTTTCCAAAGTACAAGGTTAGCAAGCAGGGTTTCCCACTTCAGAGGGCTGAAGATTGCGTTCTATTGGTCCAAATGAGATTGTATGAAGCGTACATTATTATGTTGTAAAGCATATGAAATTGTGTATTGCAGCTTTTTGTATTGGCGGATTTTTGTACTAAAATTTCTTATTTAATAAATGCCACTGGCATCATTTGACTTACTGTAGTTCAAACTTAATCTCATTTGGACCAATAGAAAACATTCTACAACCCTCTGAAGTGGGAAACTTATTTCTTGCTGACCCTGTACATCTCAACTACCACAGCCAACACTATTCCAGTTAAAAGTTCAAAAGGATCTTGCTCTTTTTACCCTCTGGAGGCAGCCGTATCCCAGTTGTCTCGTCTTGCTCAATGTAATGGTGGAGTTAAGAAACCTTGGGCGCGGCTAATCACAGGTTGGGTGACTTCCTGGAAATTTCCCCCCGTGCTTCGGAGGGCACGTAAAGCCGTCGGTCCCGTCTGCTGCGACCATCATACAGAAGTCGTTAAGATACAAGGATGGCGCAAAACTCCCTCGAAGGAGTAAGTGCCACAGATAACGAGAAAACACAATCTTTACAGGTTCACCAGATTTCTTTTTTTTTCATGAGATCTAAACCTTCCATATTTGACAAAACAGATTCGCAAAGCAACACAACTATTGCCTCACGAGAAGCACGTGTTAACCTTTATTTTTACTCACAAGAACATTACATGTAGTGGATTTATTACACATTTTTATTATACGCTTTTATTTAGCTTACTTTGGGGACTGTCCGGGTTAACTCTTGTAAACAATATTAAACCAACTTCCGACAAGTAGGGGATTGAAACTCGACACACAAACTCTGGACCGATGACGATGCATGCTAAAGGAAATTTTTTTTCAAATCGGTTCACTGGTGCGTGTTCTTAATACGAGGTACACCTTACTTTTCTGTGTGTCTGACCGGGTCAAATCTTGTAATCAATATTATACCAATTTCCCAACAAGCTAGAGAGCTCAAACTTAATACACATACACAAGACCGATGACAATGCATGTTAAAGGAAAAAAAATCAAATCGGTTAACTGTAACGCGCAAATTCATTGCACTCGTCCCTCCACAAGCCGGCAACTTATTTGCGGATTTGCGGAGGGACAATTATTATACAAATTGCCAAATTAGTTTTACAAATTGTTGTCGCCAGCTTAAAGCACGCGATACGAATTGCGTCTGCAGACGACGAAAAAGACAGGCGACGACACGGAAAAGTTACCTGATCGTCGTAGTTGTCTGAGCAACAATTTTTGTTTGAAATCTTTATTACAAGAGATATTATAAAACATAATTAAAGTGTAGTTTGAAAAAAAACCCTTTTTTTCCTCTTAATATTATTTTACTACACGAGCCAGCTACAAAACACCAAAACACGGATATCGCTTTCATATATTGCAGATATGGTTATCCCGACAGTCTGATCTGACGTTTGTGACTTTGACGCTTTCCTTTATAATTATATACGATGGTTTTCACGTCCATAAGGATAAATGTCTATTTCACATAATTTATTCCGCATGTTATTGTGAAATCTTTCAGAATAGATATAACAAATCACTTAAAAAAGCCTTTATATACCAGCATGTAAGATGACTAATTTATTATTTCATTTGGAAAAAAAGGAAACCAGGTTGAATGGTTTAGTTCATTTTCCTTGTATCGAATTCTATGATTTAGAATTATAAAAAAACAGCTGATATGCTCGGCGTTACTCGGGCTGTTTGTTCGATGAAATGTTCCATTATAGAGGCTGAAATTTAAGCTATGATCTCTTAAATCATTATATAGTAATTTTACTTCTATAAACGAAATTAATAGTAAAAATAGTATGTAACTAAATAGAAGTGCGCCCTCTGGCACCGCCATCTAGTGACATTCTTTGAAAACAAAAGTCTATTCAACTTTACGAAAAAAAAGAATAACTTAAAAGAGGCCTTACAGTACAACATTTTAGTTTTAGTTTTAAAAACCAACTAGTTTCGGCTTTATTCCCGCCTTCTTCAGGGTACAAAAGAAATAGGCCAGCAGCACTACATAATGAGACAGTGTATTTTATTACATTTGAATTTGTTGTAGTCTTTAGTAGTGGTTTTTGTTTATTCTTCTTAATTTTTAATTGTTTAGATAATTAATGTTTTGTTATTTATTTTATTTTCTTTATTTTATCTATTTAATAATTTTCTCTTTGTTCACTTCAATTTAATCCGGCTATGTCACCAGTATATGTTGTAACCTTTTGATTGGCTGACGTCACCCTTATTTACGTCAGCCAACCAGAAATCTCCAGGTATCATATCATTGTAGTTTATCGTGTTCTATATTATACACTGTCTCATTATGTAGGGCTGCTAGTATTAAAAAAAAAAGAAAAAAGAAAAGATACACTGTCTCATTATGTAGGGCTGCTAGCCGATTTCTTTTGTACCCTGAAGAAGGCGGGAATAAAGCCGAAACTAGTTGGTTTTTAAAACTAAAACTAAAATGTTGTACTGTAAGGCCTCTTTTAATTTTGTTATTAAGGACAGTACAGAGAACAACATTCTCACAGAAAGAATAACTTAATAAATTGATAAAAACACGGTATAAAAAGTACCCTAAGTAGGGCACAGTAACGTTAACTCGTACACGGAAAGTTTCATGGAGATTCTTTGAGTATTTTTTGAGTTGTAAAAGGATAAACACTCCAATGGACTCTGTATACACTGAAGATATATTTTTTAAATTTCAAGTTATATTCATTATACAGGGTCTTTATAATTATAGTTCCATTTTGACATGGCCATAAAAAAAACTACTGGACCAAAAGCTATAATACTGGTAATATTATACAAGAGGGCATGGGAAGTTCATACCCACCAAAAAAAAATTAGTTCAAAAGGTCACCACCAGCATGGAATGGCGCTCTATGCAATATTCGTATACGAAATTAGACACGAAGACACAGGTTAACAAGTCTTTAATCGTTACTAAAATTAGTTACATGTTGAATGTGGCCTCCACCATTTACTGAAAGCAGGTTAGACCGGATTACTGTGTCTAATTTCGTATACGAATATTGCATAGAGCGCCATTCCATGCTGGTGGTGACCTTTTGAACTAATTTTTTTTTTATGGGTATGAACTTCCCATGCCCTCTTGTATAATATTACCAAGTATTATAGCTTTTGGACCAGTAGTTTTTTTATGGCCATGTCAAACTGAACTTTAATTATAAAGACCCTGTATATTGTCAATATTTTTTATATAGCTTGTCGTTTTCTGGTGTCAAACCATTCTGTTGTCTGGTGAAAGTTAAGACAAACGTAGCAATATTCTGTTTTATCAGGTGCTTACTGCGGATGGAGTTGAATGAAGAACGTAGTTTGTGAAATATTTTTGGCGATATTCTACTGGTAATTATGGTGAAAGTTTCAATAAATTTTTTTCACTTTAAATAAATATTAAATTAATTAAAGCTGTAAAACAATGAACTCAATCAAACATTTTTAATTAAGTTAATAACATAACAAAAAAAATTCTAAAGAAGATTTCGCAGTTGATTTTTTTTAAGAGCTTCCTAATCGTTTTTCCAATCACTAATTAAAAAAAAAATTGTCTCACCGATTTTTGAATAATTAAGCTACCTGGTGTAAGTGTCATCTTTTGCGAAGGGATGGCATTTGTTTTTAGAAAACCTTTTAATCTTCTTGGAAGACCGAGCAATTCATTGGAAGATCTCTCTCGTAGTCATCTTCACGAAAATGCTCCGAACATCTCATCGCATGTTGAACATTTATTGGTTTGTCCCCACGTTTGCACTTTGTTATCCATATTATCCTTAAATGTTTGTCTTTGGGAAAATTGTGATACACAACATCCTTTTGTGTTTGGGAATAATTCCCACAGGTGGATATTGCATATTCAGGCATAATCTCCGCAAAGTCAAGTCTTTAGCCACATCACTTTAGATAGACAGAATGACAACAGACACAGGTCACATGTAATTAAGCCGTTTTAGATTTGATTTGAAAAAAATGTCATTTTTTTTACGACGACAATATCCCAGCACGATAATGATACACCGAGTCATGCTTAATCCGCGTTTCGCCAGCCTGAATTTACTATTGTGACGTCATGCGTACAACGCGCATTAAAAAGCATACTCGCGCATGCTCTGGTGGGACCTTCCTGGGTTCGCTCAGTATACACTGCTTATTAAAAGTCGAAAATCACTCGCTTTTTATGTAATTTATGTATACTTACTATGAGCGTTAAATTGCATAAAAAACGAGTGATTTTCGAGAATTTTAATAAGCAGTTGAGCCTACGAAAAGGCCAAAAATGGCGAAAATAGCTTCAGTTGTCCATACTTGTATATATAGAGCTTTATATGTCGAGTACTTCGTGAGCGGAGCAAATTTCGAGTTATTCGAGTACAACAAAGTTTGGTGTATGTGTATTTTAGTGTACCAAGGCTCATACTAATTCAAGATTCGTTAAAACTTGCGGAAAATAAAGATAAAACTTAACGAAATGTTAACACACCAGCAGCATATATTTTCAGTATAATTTCTTATGCACATTCCGCGTTATCCGGACCACTACACTGTAAGCTCACTTCTTAAGCCCGAGTTCTATGGAGTAGCGGGTTTAAGATATCAGCTTTGAGTGTAGCGATCCGGATAACCAACTTTTTAGCGACGGATAACTCGGTATTTGCATAAGAAATTATACTGAAAGTATATGTTGCTAGTGTGTTAACATTTCGTTAAGTTTTATCTTTATTTTCCGTAAGTATTAACGAATCCTGAATTAGTATGAGCTTTGGTATACTAAAATACATATATACCCAAAGTTTGTATATATTAATTGACAACTGTATATCGCTTCGTTGAGTCTTCTACTAGGTCCGCGTTTTCAATTTTGTTTGCGTTATGAAGTCACTTTTTCCTTTATATTTCAATCAATTTTCCTCTCAAGGTTTCCTTATAATTTCATTGTTATTGGTTCCTTATCCAACCATTCTCCTATCCAATGTCACCACTTTATTTATTTACTATTTGTTATTTCTTCATCCAATCACGTTCTCATTCTGCACCATATTCTGCATATAAAGGCTTATGTCCTATTGTGTGTATTCTCTGTTTCTGACAATCGTCAATCTTATTTTCTTTTTTGTATAATATGGAATACCGCTTGGGTTGGTTAGGCTTCTTGACTACCTCAATGTATTTCATTTGGAGTTTATTCTGGTTAGATGAGATTTGTGAAAGCGCTGCTTTCGTCCCATCCTAACAAATGTACACTTCACTGTTCGATTGTCGATTGTCGATTGTGTGTATCCTTGATAAAGCCGGTAATAAATGGCGAAACTAATCGGAAACTCTGTTCTCCCTTTGCTGTGTTGTAAATTCTCTACCAATTTTATGTATATCGCTTGCTCTCGCGTCATCAGCCCTGACTCTCTATTCATTTTGGCTCCCGAAGTTTAACAACGAACGTAAAAACAAATAAATTGGTATGGCGTAATGATACATTCGCACAGCCCTGCCACGAGATAATGATACGGATTCAAAAAAGAAAATTGTACTTTTCAATAAGAGGAAGCCGTTCATGTCGTTTACATTATGTTTAGGGTGACGAAATGAATGCTTCTGCCATTTTCTTTTTGAACTGGGATCCAATACGTCCATGCAGGGCCAATGAATTTCTTCATTTTTACCAAAAAAAAATTAATTTCTGTAAAAAAAAAAATTGACA
>JAHWFO010081060.1:1254704-1281047 GCA_023313115.1 Rhysida immarginata | reverse complement strand
GCTGTTCTTCTCCACGAGTTTCAGAATTGGCTCGTGCTACTCGTCGCGCTATAGTGTTCTGGTATTGTTCTTGAGAACGAAGAACATCATCAGCTCGCTGTAATCGTCGACGTTCAGTGTCACGCCGCTGTTCTTTTGCTCGTATTTCAGCATTACTGCGTCTCTCTCTCGCAGCTGCTGCACTTGTTTCTTTCCGCAGTTTTACGTCCTCCTCGTTTTCCTTCTTTCGTTTCTGTTTTCTGGCCTCTGCTATTTGTCTTGCACTTTTTCGCTTATTTAGCGGCATTTCAACCGCTCCTGTGGCAAAAAATAAGGGCTACATTCATTTTCTTTAAGTTCCAGGGTTGATAGAAATGTATACGTATCATGAATGCCTTAAGGGAGGGGGGGGGGGGCAGGTTTAATGATTCAACCTCCTCCCTTAAAGTCAGTCTCTTTTAATAGCGATATTATCATGCATTATTAAGTAGAATTTCTTTAAATAAAGTAATTTGATCTTCATTGTCATTTATTTTATTTTAAAGAGGGAAAGGAGAATTGTAAAAAACGAATCTTTTCAGAAATTTATGAAAGATTATCATCAAAAAATCTTACCTATATAATTGAGGACTATCAATGTTATGTCAAGCGAAACCCTTGGTGGTGACGCACTTCACCCGTTACTCAATCGCTCAAGAGAGCTAAATCATGAACTGGTCGGTTTTTTTGCACTATAGGCAGCAAGTAAATATATCTATTCGTTTAGGAGATATTAAACTTTTCTTGGAAAAGCTCGAACGTGTCTTCTGCTCGAAATTCGTTTGGTTTAGCATTCGTCTGCTCCGCCTGAAAGCACGCGCTGCTGGCGCTCGAGCTCCATCTCAAGAACAGCACGCGCTAGTGACGCTCGCTCCGTTTCAACAATAGCACGCGCTACTTTCTTTTCGCTTTAACGATAACACGCGCAGCTGCTTTCGTTTCCATTACAAATGGCGCGTGCAGTAGCTGTGACGCATTAAGCTTTTTTTTGTGGAATAACTTTAAGGAAATTCGTAAACGATTTTATTAAGCCGATCAAAATGTTTAAATGTGTTTTTCTGATAGTTTTTTTCGTCAATCGAAGGAGTTTTTATATCTACCGTTAATATTATTATTATTATTATTATTATTATTATTATTATTATTATTATTATTATTGTTGTTGTTGTTGTTGCTGCTAATATTGTTGTTACTATTTAATGTCCTTCCAAGTTACACAATTTTAATTAGATCTATGTCAACAATGCTTAAATGCTAAACAAATAGTAATATCGGATTCACTTATGGCTCGTCCATACGAATTGAATGATATATTAAATGCCCTAAGTTGATATTCTTAACATTTGTGCACGTGCTTGAAGGGGTCCACAAAGTGCATCAAAAGTTGATACATCGGAGTTACGTTCATCCGTTTTCAATTTATCATGCAAACGGCCAGCCGACAGACAAACGTACCGATGAAGCTTGCACTCTTATATATAGCTTTAGCTAAAGCTCGTAATAAGGGGTCATTGAAGTACTCTTTGGGGGTCATTTTCTCGGACGTAGCATTTCGAAAATCGAAAAGAATGTCATATTCGTCTTGTGCTCGTCATTCCCGTTCGAATGACATATTACATGCCTTATATTGCCAATAAAAAAATTTAATGGGGGGGTTTGGGTCTCAATAGTCACGTGACTGTTAGACCGATTTCAATCACAAACTAATCAGGTGAGCTCAGGAAGTGTCTCTATCGAAGAGCGAAAGCAGAATTTGAAAAAGTTAAAGCGTTCTCGAGTAATCGTCGGACATACAGACGGACGGACGGACGGACGGACGGACAGACAGACACACAAACAGAGCGAAACCAATAAATGCTTTTCAGCATATAATAATTTTATAATAATATTTTAATAATTTTTTTTTAATTGTTTAATTTAAAGAGCAAATGAACCAAACCGGAAGTTGATTTCATATAGTTTTGAATACTTTCCTGATACTAAATATCAATTTTATTATTTTTTTACTTTCATTTTTAATAAAGCAATCACAATTTAAAGGCAACTTCCGGTAATATAAATTCATTTTGAATTTTGCCAAACTTCAGCAATAGCGCTGCTTATGACGTCAGGTTTGGTAACCGTGGCCGACGAGATTTACAGGCCGTGGCGCGATTTACAGGGCCTATTTATCTCGTCGGCGTCTGCTTACCAAAGTTGACGTAAAACGCAGCTAACGTTTTTGAATGGAGGGGCCCCCATTTCGCTTATTTGTTGCCACTTTCTTAAAAATTTTGTAAATTTTTTCCATAAAAACTTATGTTTTCTTTTTTTTAATGTTACATTCTTTCTGGTTCTTTATTTTCTCGATAGCCATATTTTTGATGTCATTTGCCCTTTAATGAAATGTCTTATTCGCATTTTTAAAATTACTTTTTATTAATTTTTATTGCAATTATTACTATTTTTATGTTTTTCTTTTAAAATTATATGCAATACATTTCAATGCATTTAGCTGATCTGTGTCTTTCCTTTTGCTAGGATCGCCACCGTCGCCTCGGTTTCCATAGGCTTGATGTAAAGTGAAATATCTGTGTATTTTTTTAATCTGTGGCAACACCCAACATCTCCTAGAAAGACAGCCAAACAACTGAAACGTCATCATCATATTTCGACCATTGTTAATCGTATTTCTACCAATAATAAGTCCTAAATTTGATCGACTTCGTAGCCGATGAAAAAGACAGACCTGGGCCAACACCCGAAGCCGACGCGATCTAAACAAGCTATGGCACTGATTTTGTGACATCATGCAAACGGATGGATTTTGTGACGTCATGCAAAAAGAAATTTAAAAACAAAATAAGGATATTTAAAATTTAAAATAAAATGATTTATTAAAAAAGTAAATGACCCATGTTTGGCATTAATGCATTTTATTATGCTGTATTTACTTATTTATCTAAAATACAAAATTTTTATTTCAAAATATCCCATCGGTTTTCGTGACGTTTCAACAATAGAAGTGAAGTAGTGCCATGGCTTTGTTTCACGGTCTATAGATATTCATGGTCATCGAGCTTCGGCCATTTTCCATTGTTTCGAGAAGCTAAGGAAAGCAGATCGCTCCAGATGCCGCATAGATCGCGCTATAGCCGACCGCAACCTGCGATAGAGATTTTCATTGAAACTGAATACGAAAGTAATGTTTCTATCTGCCGATAGGGTGGCGCTGCAGGCGCAGTTGGGCAGATTGTACATGCAGCGCCACTTTTCAATAGAGTTCCCGCCCTGCCGGGCGCTAGAAACTTTAGCTTCATTTTAACAATGGAGCTCGATGACCATGAATATCTATAGACCGTGCTTTGTATAGATCGCGTCTAAAGCACTGTATAAAGAAAGTATGGACAATCATTGTAGCAGAAATCCATTTTGATTCCTTTTTCATATGATGATTGCTCCTTGTTTTGAAAGTATTCTGCAGTAAATTCAAACTTACAGATTGAATACTACCTTTTTGACAAAAGTTAGAGGGAAATTTGCCTATAAAGTATGAATTTGCTACAAAACAAGAAGCAATCATCATTTGAAATAGGATACAAAATGGCTGCCTACAACAATGGATTGTCCATACTTTCTCTACTAGAGGCAAGGCAGGCAGGCTTACAGCCTGTAAAATTTATGTTTTAAAGATTATAGGTATTCTTGGAAGTAATGGATGCATTCAAATAATAATTGCCTTTGAGAATCATTCCATTTTATATTGGTTTTTCTTAACTAATTCATTACCTCTTTTCTGGACCTAATGACGTCATTTATGCCACCACCTTCCCCAGCACCGACTTTTTAGTCAGGTCGTCGACAAATGCTCTGAACTTCAACCAAAGACTCTCGCGAAGATATCGGGTCTATGCATCGAAATTTCGTATGGAGCCAGCTGTTCTGTCATTTCAGTCCAATTTGGATTGCATGTAAATGTGATGAAGAGATCTAGTTTCCTGGTATTTTGCTGCAATGCACGTTTGCTCCCGATAAATGACTTAGGTAGAACACAGACCTTTCCTGCTTTCATATTAAAGTTTTCAGGCTGTCTGTGAACTAAGCCAAGTAGTAAGCCTCCATTCATAAAGACTTATAATTTTCTTTCACACAATGTAGCCGGTCTCCTTCAACTTTTAAAAAACGTCAACAATATACTGCTGAGTAACTTTTCCCGCGTGCAACACCAGATTAAACTAGCCTGGTCTTTCGTACAGTTTGTAGGAGTAGAAGGCTAACATCCTCACTTTCGTCCTTTCAGTGCACCTGAATTTCATCTTCCAGCTTTCTTCTCCATGAGAAACAGCAACGGGTAAGTCATTGGATCACAGTTCGGATTCAAAATACACATGTGTTTTCACTTGTTCCCCGTGCTTGGATAGGTGCATAAACCTTGCTCAAATGGTGGTTAGTTCTCCATCGTCGGTTACAAACACTACTGCTACCTCAATAATAATTGGCAAAATATATCTTCTGGGATCGTGCTATATTTTCGACATTTGAACGTTTCCTGTGGAGCGACTCATATATCCTTCATCATTTTGTACGCACGTGCAAAAGGGTTGGTGTTTCCGATGTTCCTGTGAAATTTTTATTTTGAGGATGAGAACCATACAGTTAAAGCAGAAACTCATGCACTGGTAAATCCACTCTGTCGAATTATAAACAAAAAAGAACTGGTATAACCACAAAGGGATTGATAATATGACTATTAGATTAGGCTTACTTGATTCTTACTCACAGAACAAAAATGCTGTGTAATGAACGACATTTGTGCATCATTTCATTTACCTTAGAAATGTACGTCAATGTTAATTTACAAATAGATACATGCTAATTATCTTTAAAAAATTTCACGGAATACACAGTTATAAATATAACTATAAGGATCATTGGAGAATATTTTTCCTTCTTGGAACACAATCTGAACTAAAATCTTAAAGTCAAGTATCCAGTAGGACCAAATTTAGAGCTTATTATTGGTAGAAATGCGGTTAACAAAGGACGAAGTATGATGATGTAACAATGTATGACGTTTCTGTGTGGAGGCTTTCTTTATAGGAGGCGATGGCTTTAACCACGGCTTCCTAGAAACTTCCAGCAGTACATGACGTCAGTAATGTACTGTTGAAGCACTAAGATTGTGACGTTGAACTAACTTCTGTAATAGCACCACCCGTAGCCCACGAGAAAGACAGGCCATGGCGCGGAAAAGTCACCTGATCATCTTAGTCCAAATAACAATGTAACCTTCATTGTTTCCATCTTGGATTTTAATAATCAACAATTTTTCGTTTGTTGAAAACAATGAAGGTCACATTGTTACCGGGACTAAGATGGTCAGGTGACTTTTCCCGCCAAGGCCTGTCTTTCACGTGGGCTACGACAACACCTCCTAGAAAAAAAGCCAAACAACTGAAACGTCATACATTGTTACATCATCATGATTCGACCAAATTTAAGGCTTATCATTGGTAGAAATACGATTAACAAAGGTCGAAATATGATGATGTAACAATGTATGACGTTTCAGTTGTTGGGCTTTCTTTCTAGGATGTGTTGGCTACGAGCACCACCAACACTTCCTATAAAGAAAGCCTGTGCACTGAAATTTCATACATTGTTACATCATCATAAAAACACATTTTTAATCGTATTTCTACCAATAATAGGCCCTAAATTATGGCTTCTTATGATCATGTAATAATGTATGAATTTTTAGTGCACAGGCTTTCTTTCTAGGAGGTGTTGGTACCAGAGACAAATGAAAGAAAAATACTGGCAGTGTCCTATTCATTTCGCTGAGCGCTACTGGCGCCAGCAGAAGTGCAGCATTCGCCATGTTACGATTGGCAAAAACCTAAGGCGGCATATATTCTCAATGTAATTTCAGCTGTTTTTGTAGATGATTTCTGGAAGTATTAGTTAGCATAACCTGTTTTCTGATTTTTTTTTAGAAAAAACTTTATTGCATTAACTAACGATAACGTATACTTTTAATAACTCCAAATAACTTATTCAATGCCTAACGAATTTTTAAAAGACAAATATTTTATAATTTTAAATTAAAAGAAAAGGAAGAAATAATTCTCGGTTCAATAAATAATCAATTTATTAATCCACTTATTGTAATAAGCAATTGTTTGCGATTGTTTCACATCGGCTTCGATAGCACAGTTATCGCCTCTGATGCCCGAGGATGCGGGCTCGACTCCGGCCGAGGACGACGAGGATTTTTTCAGGGAGAAAATCCTGAGATCACGCACTCCTTCGGAAGGGAAGTAAAGATGATCCCGTGTAGTCGTTTGCCGGCTGCACGTTAAAGAACCCTTCAAGGCAAAATTTGCCGCCCCTATAACCCTGTCCTGAAATGACCATAGAAGTTGAAAAGGACGTTAATACCAAACAAACCAAACCGATTGATTCACATCCCTCGGGCGATCGGCTGTTTCTTGCCAACCCCCAGTATGGCGGCGCGAAGGCACCACTAAAGGGGAGATCAATGCCAGTCTCTTTCTTTCATTTGTCTCTGGTTGGCACCACCCGTAGCCGTCGAAAAAGACAGGCCACGGCGCAGAAAAGTCACTTGATCATCCTAGGCTGAATAACAATGTAATCATCATTGCTTTCAACTTGGATTTTAAGAATCAGTATTTTTTCGTTTGTTGAAAACAATGAAGGTTGGATTGTTGATCAGTCTACCATAGTCAGGTGATTTTCCCGCCGGGACAAGGCCTGAGCGCGGAAACGTCATACATTGTTATTCATCATTAGAAGGGTATTGTTATTCGTATTTCTAAATTAGCCCTTCTAATGATGATGTAACCATGTATGACGATTCCGCGTTCAGGCCTTGTCTCTCGGTGGTCACGCCGGGGCCTGTCTTTTTCGTAGGCTACGGCACCACCAGTTCGACGTAACAATGTTTTATCTTTTCCATGTTCAGGGCTGGTAGTTTCTAGAACTAAACAATTATCAACTCCGCTTCCGCAGTGGCCAATACCGCCTAGAGAGAAAGCCTGCTCACGGAAAAATCATACATTATTACATCACCTATGGTAGGGATAATTTCGGGCTATTATTGGTAGAAATAGGATTAACAATACCCTACCGTAGGTGATGTAACAATGTATGACCTTTGAGTAGAGGCAACGCCTCCTAAAGATAAGGTCTGAGCGCGAAAACGTCATACATTGTTACATCATCATCCGAAGATATTTCGACCATTGTTGAACGTATTTCTACCAATAATAAGCCCTAAATTTGATCGACTTATGATGATGTAACAATGTATGACGTTTCAGTTGTTTGGCTTTCTTTCAAGGAGGTGTTGGTAGAGGCATGGTCTTTTAATCCTCTGGTCTGTGCACTCGCGAGAATTCCATTGTTGGAGTCTAACAATTGAACTTTTGTATTACTGAAGAGTCGATTTTTACCCCCTCTATTGCATGACTTTGGCAACAGCCCAAAGTTAACAATGTATTTTAAGCTTAACAATGCATTACGTGTTCAGCAACTGGTACCAGTGCTCTTGAAATATTGGCATCATGACGGTACTCTAGTGCATCCGGGAATCAAGAAGATTATCCATTGTATTAGGAGACGCTAATTTTGGAGGAGTCTGGCCGGATGTACATAACTTTGTTAGTCTTTTCTACGAAAGTCTGCAGAGATGAATTTTTAGAGACTTCGGCGTCAAATTTTAGTATACACGAGGGCAAAATTAGACAGCATGAATCTATGTTTAGCGGCCTGTTGTGCCGTATCCTGTAAGAATGTTTTAAAGGATATTTGTAACTCAGAAAAAAACACATAACATTAGCTGACAGTTTTGTCAGGTTGGACGATCGTTAAAATTCATTGTTAAATTTGGCCTGTAGCCAAAGTCAAGCAATAGAGGGGGCAAAAATCGACTCTTCAGTAAATACAGCAGTCCATTTGTTGACTCCAACAATGGAATTTGCGCGAGTGCACAGACCAGAGGATTAAAAGACCATGGTAGAGGCAACACCTCCTAGAAAAAAAGCCAAACAACTGAAACGTCATGCATTGTTACATCATCATAAGTCGACCAAATTTAAGACTTCTTATTGGTAGAAATACGGTTAACAATGGTCGAAACATGATGATGTAACAATGCATGACGTTTCAGTTGTTTGGCTTTCTTTCTAGGTGGTGTTGGTAGAGGTGGTATTGCAGTGCCAGGCCAGGCATGTTAACAAAGCAGAGTGAAGAATTGTTGTCCGTTCCGCCTCGTGTACCACATCAGACTTTTAGAGAAAGAAAGATATAGTGCTTTAATCGCGTCGGCTTCGCAACACCTCCTGGAAAGAAAGCCAAACAACTGAAATGTCATGCTATCTTACATCATCATATTTCGACCATTTTAATCGTATTTCTACCAATAATAAGCCCTAAATTATGATTTCTTATGATCATGTAATAATGTATGACTATTCAGTGCACATGCTTTCTTTTTAGGAGGTGTTGGCTGGATTGAGCCATAACCTACAAAGATAAGAGAATTTTCTGTCGGGGACAAGGAAGAGAGCAGGAAGTGATGTCAAATAAAATTTTCTGCTTTGTGGTTTCTGCCGTTGTTTTACGCATGTAGGAACCACGCTGAACAGAGCTTGGTGAGACAGAAATTAGGACAGTATGGATGTTGCATGGATGTGGAATGCCCCAAAGGAAAATTGCAGCTCATCTTAACCGAACCTAGTGTACTCTCAGAAGTGTATTACAATGGGGAGTTGATGGGAAAGCGAAGAAACGAACAAGAGGGAAAAAATCTTAAGCTGTCGAGATAAATCTCATATTCGACGACTGGAAACTGGAAGCAATCTTTCTGCCGGACGAATTGTAGAAATACTTTCACTTGACTGCTCTCGGCACACTGTTGTACGGGTTTTGCAACAATCTCCAGTCACTGTCTACAAAAAATTTCTACGAAAACCACCTCTAAACCAAGCTCACAAACATGCAAGATTGGAGTTTTGTAGAGGAAAAATGCCATGAACTCAAGAGTGGTACACAGTGGTGTTCTCTGATGAAAAGAAATTCAACCTTGATGGTCCCGAGGGATGGGACTATTATTGGCTTAATATCAGACAAGATGAACAGCTTAAACTGAGTGGTCAAATGGGGGGTGGCTCAGTAATGGTTTGGGGGGAGTTTTCTGCTCAGGGTAAAAGTGACAAGATAGTGATCTAGGGTGATTAATGGACGCATGGACTTTGCGAGATAGAAAGTACTGCTGGAAAGTCAACTTTCAAGCTATGGTGAAATTATTGGTGGAGATAACTGGTCTTTCCAGCAAGATAATGCTCTATGCCATCGCTCCAACCTTATGAAAAAATGGTTTCAAGAGCAGCAGAAAAATATTTTATGTTGGTCGTCACGCTCCCCAGACCTCAACCCAATTGAGAATGTATGGGGACAACTAGGACGTCATGTTTATAAAGATCATCGGCAATTCCAAACTATTCAAGAGCTCACCACTGCCATCATGGAAGGATGGGAATCTATCACCATTAAGCACTTGCATAAACTTGTCGATTCGATGCCAAACAAGATGTTTGAAGTCATAAGAAAGAGTGGAGGACCAACAAAGTACTAATGTGTGAAAAATAATCGCCATACTTCCGTTTTTTAAGGGCGAGTTTATAATTTTGTCCAAGTGAAATTGTCCAAGTGAGTTTATTGTCGTTGTTCACAAAATTTTCAAAATATACGAAAGACAATCAGCAAAGTGGTAAATTTATGTTTGAAAAATGATATGTAAAAGGCTGATGTAGATCTTTTTGTTTTTAGTAAAGTTTGGTTCAAACTTCATTTGGGTTTATACAGGATTTTTCATAATTGGTGTCCCGTCTTTAGGTCCAAATAACGACTCAAGGGGAACAGATTGGAGGGAAATGAACATTGATTATTTGGTTTTAATGTCCCTTAATTCAGAATAAAAACATTTCGCATCCCTGGGGCAAATTTTGAAAATTTTAATTTTGTAGGGGTAGGGATTAGACCCCATGTGTTATTTAGAAAGTTGTACAGCATCAAAACCCGGTGGAAAAATCTCATCCCCTGCCCTTTATTGAGTGGGTAAAGTGAAAGATACGGCTAGCTAATGTAGACAAAAACAGAAAAACTCATTAGATACTTATTAGAACTTTATTACTTATCAGAAAACAGTACATTTGAAAATGAATGAGAATGAATGAGTCGTTACCCTGAAAAGCTACTGGGCCCTAATTTTTTTCATTCAGTCTCATTAATTTTCCAAATGTAGGCCCTACTGTTTTCTAATAAGTATGGTTTTTGTCCACATCGGCTAGCCATACCTTTCACTTTACCCACTCGATAAAGGGCAGGGGATGAGATTTTTTCACAGGGTTTTTTGCTAAACCCACATTTTACATGATGCTCTACAACTTTCTAAATAACACATGGGGTCTAACCCCTATCCCTACAAAATTAAAATTTTCAAAATTTACACCTTCACCCCCAGGGACGCGAAATGTTCTTATTCGGAATTAGTGGACATCAAAACCAAATAATCAATATTCATTTTCCCCCCACCTGTTCCCCTTGAGCTGTTATTTGAACCTAAAGACGGGACACCAATTATGAAACGCTCTGTAATTCTGTCCAGCACTGTAGAAGGTGTTGCCTGGGCCAACAACACCTAGAAAGAAAGCCTTACAACTGAAACGACATACATTGTTACATCATCATAAGTCAACCAAATTTTAGGCTTATTATTGGTAGAAATACGTTTAAGAATGGTCGAATTATGATGATGTAACAATGTACGACGTTTCAATTGTAAGGCTTTCTTTCTAGGAAGTGTTGGCCCAGGCAACACCACCTAAACAAGAAGGCCTGTTCACGAAATTGTTATTTATTGTTACATCTCCTAGAGTAGGCCAAATTTATGGCTTATTATTGGTAGAAATGCGATAACATGGCCTACTCTAGATATTTAAGTCTTACAGGGGCCCAGTCTATAAAGGGACAGACAGACAAAACTTGGATTTTAGTAATAATAGTGGATATATTTTATGCTAGATATGATTAATCTGAGAGCTGGGTTTATTTCGATGGCATTTTCAGCCAGTGGTAAATTTTTCCTGCCATTTTCCAATAACAAAAAGGCACGTTCGTATACGTCACAATCATCAACGTGTTTATAAAATACAAGGCGAAATTAAAGTTAAACTGGACAGTATGCTGTCTCTCATCACGGAAATGTTTCGGAATGTCTTATACGAGGTGTGTAAAAAAAAGTATCGGACTTTTATTTTTCCTGCCTAAACGAATGAACCGCGGGTTTTCTCCTCTGGCGACGAGGTGTAGGTGATCTTCATCCGTCTGCGTGCAGTTGGTCAAGTACGCAGAGCTCGTGAGTTGCTCCCTGGCATCGAGAGAGTGAGTGAGTGTAGTACACGCCTGTCGGTTTTTCGATTTTCTCGAAAGATCAAACCATCAACAAAGAGAACTATATAACGGTCCTTCGTCGCCTTCGTGATGCTGTACGACGGAAACGACCCGACCTTTGGACAACAGGAGGTTGTTTGCTCCAACACGACAACGCACCCGCCCATTCATCGCATCTGATTCACAAGTTCCTGGTCAAACACAGCACTCCTTTGGTTCGCCAGCCCCCTTACTCCCCTGACATGGCTTCATGTGACTTTTGGCTGTTCCCCAAGCTCAAACGCCGCTGAAAGGAGCCCGATTTCAGTCACGAGAAGACATTATGCAGAAAACGACGGCGGAGCTGTCCGCCATTCCCAAACAGGCCTTCCAAAGATGCTTCCAACAATGGCGGGAGCGGTGGAGAAGTGTGTGCGGTCCCAAGGAGAAGGGGATTAATGTCTAAATCCTACAGGTGAATAACTTTAGATTTCCCGGCCAAAGGTCCGATACTTTTTTTACACATTTCAATTTATAGGGGAATTGCTATGATACTTTATAATCTGGCGGACAGGATTTTTAATCGTGTATAAAAATGTATCGAATAGTTCGTTTGAGCTCACTTGCACAACGAATTATTAAGAAGTAACGAATTTGAAGGAAATTAATGGCAGTTCATCGTTAATGATATTGCACAAAGCTGATAAAGGGGTAGTATCGTAAAAGCAAATTTTTCATTTCTTTAAGTGAATTGTGAGCCACGCTGATTAAAGGGTGTAAATATTTCTCTAATTTCATATGATTTTTAATTTGGGCATTAAAAACATGTGCCGTTTTTCAGCAATCCAAATATCTCAAAAAGAAGGGTTAATTTAAATCCAGATCAAGGTTTTGATGCTTTTTTGTAGGCTTTAACGAAAAAAATACTCCAGATAGCTGTTTTCCTTCACTGTTTATCCAACTGCAGTACCGTTTTGCAGCAATTCAAAGATTGTTTTATCTCTTTGCTAAGTTTCATTCCTTTGGATAAGTTCAGTGTCTAGCAATGTACAATGATACCAAAAGTACGTATATAATGCACACAAGAACGTATAAAAGTATTTTTACAAAACTTTATTTCTTTCATAAGAACTTAAGAGTTAATACACATTAAGGATAGCATTGCTTTTTATATCTCATCTTTTTTATTCTGCATTTTCAGAAGATTGTACCACGTCGTCAGGATCCACTACGGAGTATACCATTGCCATTCCCAATTCGCTGTGATCGTTTACGTGGCAGTGCATGAGCCAGACACCTTTATTACTGGCCTCCATTTCCACAGTTTTAAAATCGCCCGGAAGTGCTTTCAAGACATCATGACGATGCTCACCGCTTATTCGTTCGATAAATGTATTGCCTTCACATAAGAAAAATAAGAAAAAAGAGAATATTGAGATTCATTGATTCCCTCCCCTTTAATTTATTCAACATGTACTCTGACTTTATCAATTTAATATTAATTTTCCCTTTGAAAGCGTGTTTCTTTCTATATACATGAAAGGATTTCGTATTGTTGGTAGCAAATGAAGTAATATTGCATATAAAATTTATATGATATTCTAAAATTATTAATAATAAATTCATAAATACAAGATAGTAAAACAGCATGTGGATGATACAGTCCGTCCCAAAAGTTTATAGACATCAATACAATGCATGTATCAAAGGAACAAAAAGAAATACGACTGAATTCAAATAGGTTTATTATTAAACACATACAACTTGTATTTAACCAAAACAGAAATGACAATAAACTGACATTAGTGTTTTGTTATAGCAAATAAATGAAAAGAGCACTGTCCCAAAAATATATAGAATGCATGGAAATCTCAAATTTATAAGAAAACACTTGGTTCTCAAAAGCATATCGAATTTCCGTTGTTTCGTATGACATCATATACGGAAAGAATCAAAGTTTGTAACGTTTTAGGATCTAAATTGTACCAAGCATACTCGATTGATGTCTTGAGTTCATTGATAGACGAATATTGACGTCCATTGGCATAAACTTCCGAGATAAAATGCCCCACACGTTCTCAATGGGATTTAGGTCAGAACTAATCGGTGGCCAGTCAAGAACAGATATATTTTTTCCTGTTTAAATAGTCTTTTGTAGCATTGGATGCGTTATCGTGCTGAAAAATCCAATTCTTTCCTCCCAAAATTTCACCGAACGGAATCAAATGACTTTGTAGTGTCTCTATATACTTTTCTGAGTTTTGTCGTCCATCTAAAAATGCTAAGGACGCTTGACCATTATATGAAAAGGCCGCCCATATCATCACCGATCCACTCCCTTGTTGTCTGCTAAAAAATGTTCGGGGCTCTTCCCTTAAATCATGCCGGTAGCTTGCATATCTATCAGGACCATCCAGATTCCATTTCTTTTCATCACTGAACAGCACACTCAGCCATTTATTACCATATGACATGTGCTGACGAGCCCACTGCGACCTCTTCTGTGAGTGGCGGTTTACGTCTCATTTTCTTGTGAATAAGGTAACCAGCTTCTTTAGTACGTTTGTGAACTGTATTCTTTGATATATGCAAATCTGAACTAACAGTGATGTTATGTATGGACATTTTCTGGGAGAAAGCCATTCTCTGTGTCCGTCTATCATCACGAAAGCTTGTCACACGTGGTCTTCCTGAACGATTTTTTGATTGGTGTGGCTCTCTACGAGCTAGAACTCGGTAAATAATACTTTTAGAACGGTTTAACGCATTGGAAATGTCATGAACAGATTCACTCTGCGATTTTAAGCTGAATATTCTGGCAACCTCATCAGTTGTTAGCTAGGAAGCTCTAGGCATTTCGTTGATGAGTAAAATGTCGCTCTTGAGCCATTTCACAGCATATTTATACACCCCAAACCTTGCATCATCACTAAATATTTACATATTGCATCAAATTATGTTGTTCTATAAACTTTTGGGACACAGCATTTTCAATGGTTTATCATAAACATTTTCAATGCTTTTCTGAAAAGTAAAATTTTTGTCATGTTTGCGTATTATCAACTTGCACATGCTTTCATTCAAAACCCAAAAACTTTCCATGACATCATTGACTTCATAGTGACGTAATCAGCAAAACATTGATGTCTATAAACTTTTGGGACGGACTGTATTAAGCGGGGTGATCAAAAAGTAATGTCGCGTATTTTTTTTTTATCGAAAACAATGGCAGATATGAGAAAATGGCGATATACAAAAGTTAGTTTGGTTCATTGTTAAATTTTCCTGTTAAGCTTATTTCACATAGAAAACCCCTGGCAGAGCGGATGCAAATCCGCATGGGTTGCGTATAGTGGCCCCTTCGCGCGCATTCCGCGTGGAAACGCGGAATCCGCTGAGCATTTCACAATTAAAACTTTCCCGCAACATTTCCGCTTAAGCTGTCTTCTGATTGGTCCCTCTAAAAAATGCTAAAATGGAGTCTAAACAAGAAATGCTAACGCCGCTAATCTTTTGTTTTTGTTTGGATTATCATTATAATCAAGTTTCTTACACTGTACATTCAAATTAACCACTTTCCATGTCGTTTACATACGTGTGCTCGGTGAGTTTCTAATTCTGTCCAGGACTGTAGGTCTTCTCATATCAATAGAATGGCCCTCCAACAACAGCAGGGCCTGCCCATAATTGTTGTTGACAAGTCCATTCATTCATGAGTACTTTAAGAAACGGTACCATTGAAAGGATAAAATGCACCATTGACAGAATTCACAAAGATATAGAATGGTTTTGACTCATACTCGTACGAGCTGGAAAAGATTGCTAGAAGCTCCTGAGTTGCTTTCGCCAGAATGTTTCCGACTCTCGGTACCTTGTGGTGAAAATGAGAAGCTACACGAGTCGTTTACCAATTATATTGAAAAGTCTAGTGTATATTCAAGATTTTCGGAGAATTCTTCCATGAAAGAATTATATTCAAATTACAGCATATGTTAAGAAATATGTATTATTTAATATAAGTTTCCAAAATGCTTTGCGAAAAGAAAACCATAAAGAAATCAAGAAAACGTAAATATTTTAAATATTTTAGATTAATATAAAACTGGATTTATGTATGAGATACATATTCACTTTGATATAATTATAAGGTTTCATAATTATGTCAATAAATTTTCAGCCAACCTATCACAATAATGATTCTGCATAGATTGCAGAAAGAAATGCTTACCATGCCAGTGAACTGTGTGAGTACTGCGAATATCTCCTAAGCTCAAAATGTACCAAGCAGCTCTCTCACCTAAAAAGATTGTAACGTTGGGAACATTCCCAAAAATATATCCATTGATAGCTGAAAGTAAACAAAAAAGAAAACGGTAACTCTTATTTTGTTTTAATCAAAGACACAAAAATTTGATCTAAGTAACCACAACCAATGCCAAAGCATAAAATCTGAAAGTATAGCATGTTCAAGTAGAGGATAGAAGGTTTTCTATAGTTTGAAAAAACAGTGCGCCTGTACGAAGAAAAAAAATGGCAGTTGATTGCGTGTAGAAGAAAGGATGATCAGCGTCGTTTGATTGGACAATTTAATTCGAAGTTTTGGCGTGATGGCGTGATGTCGCTATTAGCGATATCGTTAATGTTTTTGTTTGTTTGTTTTTTTACAAGAAACTCAAAATATTGAATTAAAGATTAAAAATATCGTTAAATTTTTAAAAAAAGTAAATCTTAGTCAACGTAAA
Organism: Rhysida immarginata; assembly: GCA_023313115.1. Classification (NCBI taxonomy): domain Eukaryota; kingdom Metazoa; phylum Arthropoda; class Chilopoda; order Scolopendromorpha; family Scolopendridae; genus Rhysida; species Rhysida immarginata. Next base: position 1,264,854 of record JAHWFO010081060.1, on the reverse strand, counting down.
AATATTACAGCAATCTAACTGTATAGTTCAGTGCCTTAGCCGGATATGATTCCGGCTAACTGCAGTATAACTTAATTTTTAACAGCACTATTTTTATAATTTCGCCATAACCTCTCCTACAATGCAGTACTATCAAACATAACACAAAAAACACGCACAGCAAATGCTGATTAATGTGGTTTACTGTCCTTCAGTCGTGCTCAAAAGTTAAGGAATCTACAAGATTGGGCTGTTTTGGTTCGCGAAATATCATCAAACTTTGCAGAGACATGCATTCGGCTTCATTAACATAAAGGGGCGTAGTGATAATTCTTTGTTGGCCATGACCCCCTTTTAGAGGCAAGGTGCATGTTCCGTCATTTCGCTATAAATATGTTGTTTCACATTTGTTTGGCGACTGAAAGAATTTCTACAGTTAAATTATAGCCTCTCATGGTTCATTTGGGGGATGTGAACAAGAAGAAGAATTCTTGGACGTCTTGAGGCAGGCCAGTCCCAAATGGAAGTATTGCAAGCGTTATCTTCAGGCTGGGAAAACGTTTCAACAACAAAAAAGCAAGCTTTGCACGTTTCAAGAAGCGTTATCTTCAGGCTGGGGAAAACGTTTCAACAACAAAAAATATCTAATGTCGTTCCAGAAGTGGTCATCCGCGTTGTATCAATTTCGCGCCCTAATTGCCGACGCTATAGGCAATCCATGCAGGGGATCTCGCTAGCGACTTAGCGACATCTACGGGAGCATCTGTCTCGAGGCGACTTACAAGGGACGTTTGTAAGACGCACGTTTTTTGTGCGCAAGCATAACTTAGAAGCAATAGCGTTGCTTTCAGGTGAAGTGGATTCGTGCGTATTGTTGAGAGTACAATAATACAAATACACACCACATTAACAATGGAGCCTTTGTATGGCTATATGTGGTCAAATTCTTTCGTTTTCTCGGTTTATTGTGAAAGAAACAAAATTTAACATTTTCTTAGTTTGCAAGCATCAATAATAGCATTAGAGGAATAATATATTTTGGTGTGAATCTGTGAGATACATGTTCGTATACTTCTCTTGTGAATTCGGGCTTTATACTCGAGACACATGCGAGGCATACAATTGAATCTGGCTTACTGAATAACGCGACGGACATGGTGCAACGAACATTCAACATGGACAAAACACAGTGGGGCCGTCTCATGATCTCCGAAGAATCCCGCTTCAGCGTGGAAAGCGATTCCCGACATGTCTAAGTCTGGAGAGAACAATGGACTAGGCACAGATCTAGCAAAATAATCGAGTCGGTGGGGTGATGGCGTGGGCTGGCATCATGATCGGTGTATGCACGCCATTGCTCGTGTTCGACTGTGCTGCAGCAACCGTTCAGGTCCACTGCCGTGACATACAGCAAAAATTTGCCATGACGTTGTGCAGCATGTGTACCAGAGGCAATCATACGGCCTATTGAACATCATCTGCGCTTTCTATCTGCCATGGAATGGCGACCAAACGTACACTATAAACAACCTCTGTGGAACGGGGATTGGCGACACGTTGTTTGCATACAGCGGTACTGCCACCTTTTTGTTTTCTGCACGCGTTATGTTAATAAAGACTACTCTGTCTCTGCAACCTTTGATTACATTTCGCGGACCGGAACTGCCAATCTTATAATTCCCTTCATTTTTGAGTAATTGGTCCTAATTGGTAATATTTGATTTTTTGCCACATGATTTCCGCGTGAATTAATTGATTGGCAGCATCAGCGCTATCCCTGGTTACAATTTTAGGAGTTAACGTTTCATGGGGAATAATATATAAATCGGAGCACATGTGGCTAGAATCTTTCTCATTGTTGGAACCCAACAAGAGGAGCAAATCAGAAATGAGCATAAAAAGAACACGAGGAAATAAACATAAAAAACCTATGATTGAAAATATAAAATAGAACGACTCTGGAAGTGGACATTTGTCATCATTTAATAATTTATTAGAATCCCTTTTATGAATTTTAGTGATCTCAAAGCTCTTTAATAGGTTTCTTAAATCCACAGATCTAATTAATTTAAACTAAAATTGTGATCTGTTTTCCACAGTGGCTGCATCAGAAAGAAGTTCACTGCGGGGAAACGTCTTTCAGAGACTTTCTCTCCCTTCCAAATTCTCCATAGTAGTTTGTTTACATGCCTTGATTTGGATTTAGCCCCGTTATTAGTTGCAAATAAAAAATATGTAAAAAAAAAATGTAAAACACCACTCTTAAATAAACGCACTAAAAGGTAAAAATATAATTTTAGGACGATATCTGAGAATGGATTTGACAACAAGCTTTGATGGTGATATGTAAAATTGTGTGAAAGCCATAGCTTCAAATTAAAAATTTGATGTTTTTGCCAATTTTTTCATATTCGTGATGAATGGCGTAAAGAGTGGGAAGGTCATGTTAAAGTATAAGAGCAAAGATTTTTGTACTTTGACATGACCTCCCTATTCTTTAGGCCATTCATCACCCATATGAAAAAATTTGCAAAAACATCAAATTTTTAATTTGAAGGTATAACTTTCACACAATCTTACATATCACCATCAAAGCTTATTGTCAAATCCATTCTGAGATATCGTCTTAAAATTATCATTTACCTTTTAGTGCGTTTATTTAAGAGTGGTGTTTTAAAAAATTTTTTTTACATATTTTTTATTTTCTACTTCTTAATCTTCATATTTTTTTTATGAATAGCTCATAAGTATCATGAATCATCAGACAAACATTTAATGCAACGGTTATATGAAAATTGAAATTTTTGCCTGAGCCGTAGAAAACTTACTTTCGGTCAATTTAATCAATTGAAACGACAATATCACAAACATGGATTATTCTTTCATTAAGAAAATATGCTTGTAAACGAGGTTGCATAAGTCCAAGGGGCATTTTTGAATATCTTGAAAAATTTGTTAATTAACGCATCTTACCGACTTGAAAAAGTTGATAAAATGTCTTGTCATCAGGAGCGAATTGATGTAGCGGAGGTGTTTCAAAATTTAACTGAAAGGTTCCGTACCATGAATCTCATATACATATTCCAAGTGCGAGTTAATGTAAGAGTGGTAAAAATCATGGCTCCCGACGCCTCTCTTAAAATCTTCATTATGAATTGCTCTGTGCAGTCCGAAAACGCTCACTTCGAGCCACTGTTCAGTTCAAACGAATACCTGCATGTCAATGAAGATTAGGCAGACGTCATGTAAGGAATGTCTGCACGATACTTAAAATTTATGGCGCATGTCTACCAACTGGCGCGTTTCACATTTCGAATGTTTTTATGGTTAGAGATTTTTACTTCCTTTACAGGCAATTCACTCAATAAATTTCTTCTTATTTGTGGTTAGGACTTTACTTTGCTTCACAGAGAAATCCATAAGTTGGAGTGATAGTATGGTTGCCATTGTGTATATTTTCTACTATCTTTTCCTTCGCTATTTTACCCACTTTCCACGCCTTTTGAGTCGGCTCGGGGCCCAGAGCGCTGGGACGCAGGCTTTCCAGTTCTTGAATCTGCCGGATCGCCAGATGTGGATATGGATGCTTTATTTGTCTTACAAACGAGTAAGGATAATAATTAGGTTTAACTGCCACATGAGTGCGCGAAAATACAGGGTGTCCATAATTAGAGGATCCTATTGCAAACTCTCCTATTGTAGGAGAGGCGAAATCAGTCATCAGAAAAGTGTGAATTTTGTGGAGGACGTAATGAAAGGATGAGAATTTGTTTCAGTGGAAAAAAAATAGTTACGAATTTCGCCACTAAGGGGCGTTTTACGTTGAATACCTGTAGTAAAAATGTAAAGTTATGTGCCGTCACGCAGCAGCTGTTGCCTATTGTATAAGACCGAAGAACATTCGCGGAGATTCTGTGTTCAATGTGTATGCCGCTCACAATGACGTTAAGTTTACGAGACAGCGCATTGTCAGTGAAATTATAGTAACAAAACACTAATTCCGCAGTAGATGCTCTATGTAAATTCAGGACTTTGATGGGGATGCGAAAACGTTCGGAACATATGAAAAAACAGGATCATTGTCAGTTCGTCCTGACAGAGGAAGAAAACTCGTGTATGCAGACTCATTAGAGGTTTCGCTTCAAGTGGAAGAGGACGGAACTGCAAGTTCCCATGGTAGTCCCTGTTTTCGGCGTGTAGCACAGGCGTTGGATAGGCCATGTTCAACTGTCCACAAAATCCCTACGCTTTCTTAGAGGTCCCGTTGCATTCCCCAAAAGAGACGGTTTGGTGTGGATTTTGCATTCCGATATATGCAAAAAATCAAAGAGGACACGAAACGAGTGACTGGGGGAAATACTTTGAATCCCAAGTGCGCGTTTTTTGAATGCCGCACTGTATTTGAACCTTCTTTCAAATATCCCCAAGAAGCTTCCCTCCGAGTTTCGTTGCTTTTTCTTTATTCCCCGCGAAGTTGCATCAAAAAATCAGAAAATTTTGTGAAACCCCCCGAATTTTTTCAGTTTTCGCACGCTTAAAATTCGAATATCAAATCGGGAACTGCTTTTTTTGGCACGGTAGCTAGAAACCTTCCTGCAAAATTTCGGAGACCTGCGTTCATTGAGGGCGGAGCCAGGCCCCAGGGGGAGGGTCCGAATTTCGTAAAACCCCGTCTTACCACGCCCCTACGCTATCCGTTCAGTGACCCCGACCGATTTTCGAGTCGGTGGTTCTGGTAGATTTTGCTGTGCAATGATGAGTCAGTAAGTCAGTCAGTGAGTGAGTGGATATCCTCTTTTATATATATAAAAGAATGCTGAAAAGAAATGCTTTCCCATCATGTACATATTATTTATGAAACGATTTATTTTTTTAACTTTTAAATTATTATAGGAATAAAAATATAGACAAATAAGTTATATATACGTACTATATTTATCATTGGATTCAATAAAATTGGGATCTTCAAGTATTTCTTTGCTGGGCTCTTTGTCAAGATATGTCTACATTAAAATGGATAATATTCGTGTTAGCAAAAGAATGAGTTTTTTGAAGAAAAAGAAATCTAGAATGAAATTTCATCATAATAGATATAAATGTCTTGGATATATTGAGAAATTCCGACTTCAAATTTTTCCACAGACAAAAATGATGGTACACATACAGAGAAGTCATTATGGAAATGGTTTAAGTTCATAAAATCACACTTTCCATTGTCTGAGTATACAGAAGGCTTTGTAAATAGTAGACCCCAACTTGAGCGATACATTCGTTTAAACGATGTGAGATTCCAGTTTGACGAAATGATCATTTTTTAAAACGTGTAAATATATTCTTTTATACCGTTCGAAACGTGTAAATATCTTGGATTTACTCACATTAAATAATAAACTGTATATATGAACTTTTTTATTCCTCATACATTCAACAATTCTGTTAAATCTATTCCTTATGTCATATTCAATGAAAACATAGAAATAACCTCTATGATTACAGTTTGGCCAAATACAATAAAATATGATTATAATCTGTATTATGTAAAATTTTTTCTGTAAATATTTCTTACACTTACCTGAATATTGTCATATAAGTAAGGGCTGGCTCCTTCACTGTTGATCAAAAATAATAAAGCAATTTCCTCATCCACGTCAATTCGTCGACCTGAAAAAATATAACACAGGAAAATAAAGAAAACAAATTTAAATTAAATAATATAAACAATAATTATAGAATTGGTGTACAGATTAAGATAAGATATAAAATGGATATGTAAATGTATAAATGACATACTTGATAAAAGATAATTGAAAAATTAAACAAACTGTAAAATATTATTTCAATTGTAACACCATTTGTTGAATTTTTCGTTCGGAACCATATTTAAAATCTAAACTCATTTCTTAAAAAAAAAGAGAAAGCTTTAAATGATACTTTTAGAAATAGAAATATGATAATGTACACATAAGAACGTGGAGCAATTTATTATTTTATACTTTTATTCAAATTATAAATATCAGGTTGTTGCAAAAGTTTTTTCCGGATTTTTATTCCAGCACAAAAACGATTGAACTTGAATGACAAATTCAGCTCATGCAGATGCCGGGCAATGGTTGAAAAGTGAACCTTGAACTGTTCTGCGAGTTCCCTCGTTGTTACATTGTGATCTTCATCAATTGTAGATCACCATCTGAAATCATGATTGGCCGACCAGAGAGGTGCATCTTGAAGAGTGCTATCTCCGCGTCTGAACCGGCGATACTATTCTTCTATTTACGTAAACTAACAGTATGATCACCTAAACGTTGGCAAATGTATCGGTGACATTGCGCAGCACTGATCTTTCCAGAATACTCGTAGAAGATTATTGCTCGAATATGCTCGCGTGAAAGGTCCATTTCAGACCGTGATGGCACTCACAGATGTATAGTCAGAAAGTTGATTCTTGAATGTAATATAGCAAAGACATTCAGGAATCGAATGCAATAATTTGTTTGAAAACATATGAACACCCCCCTCGGAAAATGAGCCCTTCTTGGGCACGGGTTCTAGAACCGGAAGAAACTTTTGCAACAACCTGATACGTTAACAATATAAGATGAGCTTTGTCATTCAGTTAATTTTAATAATTGCGGCATATTACCTTCGTCATTAAGAATTCCTTCCCTGCAAACAATTAAAGGGCCAATAAGAGTTGTAAAAATATCGTGTGCGTAGTCCACGTGGCTGGTGTAGGCCCATGCAATACAGTTGAAATCCTCTGGTCCTGGCCCAGCTCTCTCAGGCACATTCCATTCATACGTAAATGTTTCATTGGGCATAACGTAGTCGCCTTTCTTTTCACCATTAAATACACCGTCGTTGTAGATGTAACCTGTTGAGAATATTAAATTTCTTCCATAAACTAAAATTGTTTTCGAGACAAACAATCCCTCGTTTAATAAGGTTAATTAGTCCTTGTAGAGAGTCGTGTTGAATGAAAAATTGCTAATCGCATATAAAAATATTTTAATTCATCCAATGATTTTTTCAAACTCTTTTTATATATGTATTCCTCTTTAATTATTTATACAAAATTAAAAGTAAGTAAATAAAATAGGCTACTAATAATTATAATTGCATTTTCTGTATAGCAAAATTTAACCAAGTTATGTAAATTAGTTTGGACATTGAATTTTCATACTTTTCCTTGTAGCAGCTCAATACATTGTCAATCATTTGACAGAGTTGCAGATTTTTTTTTCTAAGATTTGAAATAAAGTACATTCGATATTGATTTGACTAATTTGTTAATCGATATTAACAAGTGTCGGCATAGGTAACTTCTCCCTGTTTAACTCAGCCAGCTGGATGGAGATAATTGAAATTCACCCTTGTTAAATAAAATTTGGCTTCAATTAATAAAACTTAAGCGGTTATCAGATGCTGGCAGAAAATGATCTTTCCTCAAAAAATTTTCAATGAAAACGATGAATGGAGTTTTATTATTGCAACTACACTGGTGTCCAAAGCTTAAGCATAATCAATATCAGTATAATTATTAGGAGCTTTAGCATAAAAGCTACTTATAAGAATGCGCCCTTGGTCTGTACGTTTATCCGGCCGTCCGCCGTTTGCACGATAACTTGAAAATTCTGTTTTCAGAAATATGACCATCAAAATATTAAAATAAATAATAACAAAAAAACAATAAAAAAAGTTTTTTTGTTATTATTTATTTTAATTTTATCACATTTTAATTAAAGGAGTACTATTCAAATCAAAATATTAGCTCGGCCGTATCAACTTTTCAGAATTTTTCGTGGACGCCTTCAAGTCGAATTCACGTGCTATAACAGTGAGTGTAAAGAATACAAAGATACTGGCATGTCATAACAATCGATTTGTCAAGAAGGAATACATTGTTGTTACTTTCTGTTCGTCTTTTAAGCATAACTGACATCGGCGCGCGCACTGAAATCGCTTTGAAATGTATAAATATATTTCTGCTTCACTGCTAAAGCTCCTCCTTGGAATGTTTACAAGATTTTATTTCATAAGCCAACTTCCAGAATGAGATGAATCTTGGTAAGTGTGTGGAAAGCATTGCAAGTGAAAAAAAAAAAAAGACCGTTAAATATTTTTCTCTATTTATTAATTAATATCGGAGGTAATGACGTGAAAAAATCCTCCAATGACCATTTTCCAATTATTATTAAATATGTTTTATTTCATAAAATAAACTCTTGTAAACATTCCAAGGAGGAGCTTTAGCAGTGAAGCAGAAACATATTTATACATTTATTATAAAGAAATTAACCGAATAGGGCAAGGCAAGTGGCAGATCCTGCGGTCATCTATTTTTACCCCTTTATCTGCACTTTTTACCTCTCCCCAAGTTTTATAATCAAATAAATTGATTTTTTTTATTGATTGATTGTATCCAATACGTCCATCCAGGGCCTGTATGGCCAGAAGCCGACGAGTTGGTTCCCTGGATGGGCCTGGATTAACGACTGCTGTAAGATGGTCGCAGCAGCCGAGGGGGTGAAGACCGTTTCTCACTGAAGGTCGCCCATCCAGTGACTGATGATGCTTAACTTCCCTGAAGTTGTGTTCAGTGGAAGCCCACCAGGCCACGGCCTCCCCCTCACACATTTTCTCGAACGTAATATGTGTAAAATGTAAAAAACCTATTATCTTCTTTCCTTTTTCATCATTTCCGAACGTATGATATATAACATGCCATATGTTGCCATAGTTCTTAGGACCAAGTGACTGTCACCCCCGCAAATCCGACCCCCTGGAACAATTGGGCCTAATCATCATAGTACTATAGATCTTGCCTAGAGTAATCTGGATATCGAATTTAATTTCTTTATATGCATAAATACACCTAGAACTTTTGGTCCCCTCTAATTTTCACCCCCAAAACTCCGTCCTAAATAGTGAAGGTGCACATGCCCATAGTAAGCTACATTCCGAATTTCAACCTTCTACCTCAAAAAATGTAGAAATGATGAAGGGTGTAAAATAAAACCAAATTCAAATCGTGTGTAAACTAAAACCAATAATTAGCTCCATTTCTCCGCTACTTAATAATAATCTTATAGATTACTAGCAAACCCGCCCGGCGTTGCCTGGGCTTTTTAAATCATGAAATAAAAATACAGTATAGGTAAATTTTAAAAAAACATTTATTTAATGTCAAAAAATTAATGGAAGTTTTTGGACTACACCTAAGTCTTGAGTACTTCCTTATAAACGACATTTAATGTTGTTGCATCTTTACTGCAAATGTATAAATTTCTAGGGTCGCTAACTCTAGAACAGGCAACATACAGTTGGCCATGTGAGAAACAATCTTCTTGCAAATTTACTCCAGCTACTTTCAATGTTTGGCCTTGAGATTTGTTAATTGTTATGGCAAAGCAAAGTTTAACTGGAAATTGAATGCGTTTGAACTGAAAAGATAAGTCTTTAGGTATTAAAGGGACTCTTGGAATTAAAACTGTTTCACCAAGACCACTTCCAGTAATAATTGAACCTTCTATCACATTATCTTTTAATGATTTCACAATTAACCCTGTTCCATTACAAAGTGTTGGAGGATTTGCAGTAGCACTTTGTTTTTTTATTTGGCAGAAAGGACTGTCCCCTGGTATAATTGTGAGGGGAAGTTTAAAAGTGGAGTGTGCAGTTCGTCCCCTCAGTAACAATGTTGCTGCTATTCCTGAAGATGCAACGGCAATAGCTATCTTATTGAAACTTCTAATTTTGCATAGTATTAAGTTTGTTAGTTTTTGATTTTTCCTGTGCCTCCAGGAGCATCTAAAAAGAATAGCTTTCCTTCACCATTTTATACACTTGTAATAACCTTATCGTATGCTAGTTTCTGCTCATCTGTAAGATTAGGTTCTGTTGTGGAAATAATAGAAAATAAATCATTTGTTTTATAATGGGTTTCTTGTAGGTATTCCCTTTTAGTTTTACCATCCTGATAGGGTGAAGGTAGATCGAAATCATCGAGAGTTTTATCAGTCATCTTGCGTAAAAAACTTTCTATAAGTGTCAAAGTTTCATTAAAAATTTCATCACAATAATTTGCATCTGGATTTAAATTTCGGTTTCGCTTCGCATGGTTTCTGTTTACACAGCTGAAAAAAGCATGGCAGCCTATCGCAAAAATATTACG
>JAHWFO010081060.1:1242087-1254304 GCA_023313115.1 Rhysida immarginata | reverse complement strand
CTACACCTAAGTCTTGAGTACTTCCTTATAAACGACATTTAATGTTGCTGCATCTTTACTGCAAATGTATAAATTTCTAGGATCGCTAACTCTAGAACAGGCAACATACAGTTGGCCATGTGAGAAACAAAGTTCTTGCAAATTTACTCAGCTATTACGATGAAGTAGAATTAGCTTATGTTTGTTTGTTTGCTCAAGAGATGGCGCTAAGCGTTTCGATCGCCGATCACCATATGATGAGCAGCCATGTTGACGCATTTTGAGAGCAATTAATGTAAATAATTTAATATAAAACCAATTTTTATGAATTAATACCTAGCCTACAAAGTTTCTACATAAATCCCCTAACAAACAAAACTTGTTTCATAAAAATCGATGCAGTAGTTCTTAAGGTTATCGAGCACATACACCGGGGAAGTGACTTAGATTTATACTAAGTATAGAAGATAGATAGATAGATAGATAGATAGATAGATAGATAGATAGATAGATAGATGAGCACTTGAGCAATCGTGCGTCGATAAAGCGATTTCACGTGCGCGCGCCGATGTCAGTAATGCTTAAAAGATGAACAGAAAGTAACAATATACAATATGCTTAAAAGAATATTCCTTCTTTCTGCTTCTCGTGGCTTGTCACAGAAAGTAACAATATATTCCTTCTTTGAATTCTTTACACTCACTGTTTTAGCACGTGAATTAGACTTGAAGGGGTCCACGAAATATTCTGAAAAGTTGATACGGCCGAGCTAAGACTTTGATGGTCATATTTCTGAAAATAGAATTTTAAAAAGTTAATTCGTTTTCAAGTTATCGTGCAAACGGCGGGACGGCCGGCCGGATAAACGTACAGACCAAGGGCGCATTCTTATAAGTAGTAGTGTAAAGAATACAAAGATACTGGCATGTCATATAACAATCGATTTGTCAAGAAGGAAAACATTGTTACTTTCTGTTCATCGGCGCGCGCACGTGAAATCGCTTCGTCGACGCACGATTGCTCAAGTGCTCATAATCTATAAGCTTATTAAGTAGCGGAAAAATGGAGCTACTTATTGGTTTCATTTTACACACGATTTGAATCACCCTTCATCATTTCTACATTTTTTGAGGTAGAAGGTTGAAATTCGAATGGTAGCTTACTATGGGCATGTGCACCTTCACTATTTAGTTTGGTTTTGATTAGCCCACTAAGGTCACAGTTTTGGGGGTGAAAATTAGAGGGTACCAAAAGCTCTAGGTGTATTTATGCTTATAAAGGAGTAAAATTCGGTATGCAGATTCCTATAAGCATGATCTCCATTATATGATTTTTTTCCCGAGGTATCCATGCCTTCCCGACTCGATGGCGGAATGCATTGAAAAGATGGGGACTACATTGAAAAATAGTGTACCAACTCTGCCTGTAATAAAGGAACTTAAAAAAATATTTCCGGTTTCCATTTGACTAACCCTCGTAAGTAGAATAAGAATGGAGCTACTTATTGGTTTTATAATGTCAGTCCGTTCCCTTCATAATTTCTACATTTTTTTGAGGTAGAAGGTTGAAATTCGGAATGTAGCTTATATGGGCATGTCCATCTGCACTATTTAGTTTGGTTTCGATTGCTATACGGGGGTGGGAATTGCGGGGGTGGGATTCAGAGAGGGCAATATATCTATGTGCTATTTAGGTGCGTAAAGGTGTAAAATCCAGTATCCAGATTCCTCTAGGCAAGGTCTATAATACTATGAAGTTTAGGCCCAATTGTTCCAGTGAGATCGGATTTGCAGGGGTGGCAGTCATTTGGTCCTTAGAAATATGGCAACAGATGGCATGTGATATATCGTACGTTCGGAAATGATGAGCAAGGAAAGAATATACGAAGTTTTTTACATTTTACATATTACGTTCGAGAAAATCAATTTATTGATTAAAAAAAACTTGGGAGAGGTAAAAAGAGCAGATGAAGGGGGGAAAATAGATGACTTGCCTTATCCTACTCGAAAGGCGGGGGGATTAATTTATTTTCAATAAAATCTTGTAAACATTCCAAGGAGGAGCTTTAGCAGTGAAGGAGAAATACATTTATATATTTATTAAAAAACTAATCCCCTCTCCCCCTCCCCCGAATAGGGTAAGGCAAGTAGCAGATCCTGAAGTCATCTATTTTTACCCCTTTATCTACTCTTTTTACCTTTCCCCAGGTTTTTTAATCAAAAATTAATTTTCTCGAACGTAATATGTAGAAAATGTGAAAAAGCTCGTATTTCCTTTCCTTTCTCATCATTTCCGAACGTATGATATATCACAAGCCATGTGTTGGCATACTTCTAAAGACCACGTGACTACCACCCCTGCAAATCCGACCCCAATGGAACACCTCGGCCTAAACTTCATAGTAATGTTGATCTTGCCTAGACGAATCTCGATACTGAATTTCACGCCTTTATGTACCTAAATACCACATAGATATGTTGTCCTCTCTGAATCCCACCCCCGTAATTCCGTCCCCACTCTACCAATCATAACCAAACTAAATAGTGTTGATGGACATGCCCATAGGAAGCTACATTCCGAATTTCAACCTACTTCAAAAAGTGTAGAAATTATGAAGGGGTAACAGTTAAGACATTATAAAACCAATAAGTAGCTCCATTCTTTCGCTACTGAGTAATATATGCTGACATCAAATACCTTGCTTCTCAGTGATTAATCTCCGAGATTCTCCTGATTTTGTCTGCAACAACGACGATCGACGTCACTAACGGCTAGACAGCGATTACGTTCAGCGCTCTCTACCGTCGCTACCTCGACTCGATTACGCAGTTCCTTCTGAGGGAATCTCATCAAAACTCCTAATTTCGGACTTTTGCTTCTTCTACCAATTTACGAACGCCTTATTCAGTCTTCACTAACTTGCGGCCCTCACGTTCAAGGACTTTGACTGTAGGAGCTAATGATAAGAACTCATTTGACTCTATTTCATTTACTCAATTCCACTGCGTGTGAAATTACTCCGCAAATAAATATATTTTATTTTTCCAAATTAAATTTTTTTCCGATCCCGTTCTGTTCACACATTGACACGTGACAGATTGTACCCCTTGGGCCACCTTGCATTGGTCGGCGTGTAGCATCTACTATGTCTTGTAATCGTCTTCAAAGTCTAGAAATCTCAGCTTTTGGAACATTCAGTTTTCTGGAAAATTTCGTTTGTGACTGTTCTGCTTCGAGTCTTCCGATTATTCTGCCTTTCACGACAAGATCGATTTGGCGTCTGTGGTCCACATTAAATACAAAATCAACGATAACGTCTGTGAGCCTGCAATCGCGTGTATTGTGACCCTATGGTTTACAATACTGTATTTATTGCACTTTGCATAAATTTGCATTTATTTATTTATTTATTTATTTATTTATTTATTTATTTACAATCTCGCATCCTAACAAGGATATGTAAGAGGTAACAACAGAATAATATATATATTATTTTAGGTACAAACGGTGGCTTGATGGAATAATTTAAAGACGTGTTCTTAATGGTTAGTGCAATGTTTTAGCGAACAATTAATTATCTGATTTCTAACATTAAATTATAAAGCATTCCAATTTGAAATAACATTATACGGGAAGAAAGCTGCCAAAAATTTGGATACCATTTTCGGCGGTACAAGTTTCAGGCTCTGGGTTTCATGAGTATGATTAGAATTTAACAACCATTCTCTCACATAGTGTATCGGATGATCAGTAATGGTAAGGGCATAATAAAGTTCCTTAAATCTAGCAGAGGTTATGATGTTTTGAAGGGTAGGAATATCACAAGCAGCACAAGTGTCAGTTATAGACACGTATTTTGAGAGACCCAGCCCCGTTCGTATAGCAAAATTATATGCAACTTGTACTCGAGTAATTAAATTTTTCGAAGCAGAAGACCAAATAACTATGCCATATTCTATTTTTGGAATCAGAACAGCCTTGATCGTTTTAATCATTTCCTTTCTGGTGAGTGTACCTTTGAGGCTTTTAAGTAAGAACCTCAATCGATGTAGGTCCAGTAGTAGGGCTTCAATTGTTTCTTTGAATAAAATTCTGTTGTCAATAGTAATGCCTAATATCTTACAGGAAAGTAAGGGCCCGGTTTTTTGTTTATCAATAAGTAAGATATTGGTTTTGGCCTCATTGAAGGTCAAACTATGTGTGGTATACCAATTTTTTAGTAAGTGTACGTCATCATGAATATACTGGAGGACGGTCGGTTGTTCCGAACTGGAAAAGGCTTTATATAGAAGGTTATCATCAACATAAGAGAGGATGTGACAATTTAAGGGGAGTTTATGAATTTCCGCTGTAGCAGCAGCATAAAACACCGTGGCTGTAGGAGAACCTTGTAAAAGACCTCGAGTGGACGGGAATTCTTCCGTGTGATTGGGAGCCTGGATGTAATTGGTTCTATTCGAATAGAAATCTTGAAGAAGGTTTAAAGTTCTTGAGTCTACTCCCAAGTATTCAAGACGATTGTAGAATTGATATCTGTCAATAGTATTAAAGGCCTTAGAAATATCTGTGTTTACCAAGTAGCATGAAAGACCTTGGTCCAAGGCATTTATAATATAATTAAGAACATGAAGTATGGAGTACATAAATGGAGTTTTCGGTCTCCCACCATATTGATTGCTTGGAATAATGGACCACAGAAATTTAGTAAGGTCAGCAAAAATCAGCTTTTCAGCAATTTTTGCAAACGGTGATAAGATGCAGATTGGTCTATAGTTGCATATATCTTCCACTGAACCATTTTAGCACATTTTCTATATATAGAAATATGCTTATGTGATCGGTTTGTCCAGCTGTCCGTCCGTCCGTCCGTCTGTAGACAATCCCACAATTCATTGCGTTGCATGTATTGAATTGCATGTATTGCAATCTCACAATTCATTCAATCATGTCTTGAATTGCTGGAAGAAACGAATTATCCTCGCATTTGGTAAAACGCGTGTTGAGAACATGGGTTCGGTTCTGCGCGTGCTCTAAACATTAATGAGACGGTGTGCGTGCAGGATGCACGTGTTTGACGATTATTAAAAGGGCAGTTCGGTCCCTAAATCAAGAGAATTTTTTTATTCCTAGGGAGCTTAGCATTTATTACGATAACTTGAAAACGAATTAACTTTTTCACAGTCTGTTTTCACCATTCCATTAAAATGGGACAGAGTACGCAAAGTACGAACGTGATATAGCAGGAATAACTACGTGCTCTAATAGCACGTGCTTAAATAGTACCATTATGATACCCTCTTAAACATTTCCTATAACTAGATTTGGCAAGTAATATATCAAACAAATTGTCACAACATATCATGAACGAATATTTAAGAGTAACTAGTGATAGCAAGTATCGGTCTAATGGCACGTGTACGTGCAAGGATGTCTCATGAATGAATATAACGGTATATAGTGATGTCTGAATTGTTTAGTAGTACGTGTTTTAATGGTACCAAGTGGTACCATTGGAACTTTCAATGCTAGGATATGGCATGTAATATATCAAACGACTCGTAACAACGTGCCATGAGTGACTATCACGAGAAAATAATGATAATGGTTAACAGTTTAGTAGCACGTACACTAATGGTGCCCTATGGAATGATATGGTACCATTTGAACTTTCAATTCTAAACCATGGCATGTAATATATCAAACGACTCGTAACAACATGTAATGAGTGAATATCATGAGAAAATAATGATAATTGTTATTGGTTTAGTAGCACGTGCCCTAATGGTGCCCTATGAAACCATTGGAACTTTCAATGTTAAGATATGGCATGTAATATATCAAACGACTCGTAACAAGGTGCCATGAGTGAATATCACGAGAAAATAATGATGATGGTTATTGGTTTACTAGCACGTGCCCTAATGGTGCCCTATGAAACCATATGGTACTATTGGTAATTTCAATGCTAAGATATGGCATGTAATATATCAAACGACTCGTAACAACGTGCCATGAGTGACTATCACGAGAAAATAATGATAATGATTAACAGTTTAGTAGCACGTGCCCTAATGGTGCCCTATGAAACCATTGGAACTTTCAATGCTAAGATATGGCATGTAATATATCAAACGACTCGTAACAACATGTAATGTGTGAATATCATGAGAAAATAATGATAATTGTTTTTGGTTAAGTAGCAAGTGCCCTAATGGTGCCCTATGAAACCATAAGGTACCATTGGAACTTTTAATGCTAAGATATGACATGTAATATCTCAAACGACTCATAACAAGTTGCTATGAGTGAATATCACGAGAAAATAATGATAATGGTCATTGGTTTAGTAGCACGTGCCCTAATGGTGCCCTATGGCATGATATGGTACCATTGGAAGTTTCAATTCTAACACATGGCATGTAATATATCAAACGACTCGTAACAACATATAATGAGTGAATATCATGAGAAAATAATGATAACTGGTATTGGTTTAGTAGCACGTGCCCTAATGGTGCCCTATGAAACCATTGGAAGTTTCAATTCTAACACATGGCATGTAATATATCAAACGACTCGTAACAACATGTAATGAGTGAATATCATGAGAAAATAATAATTGTTATTGGTTTAGTAGCACGTGCCCTAATGGTGCCCTATGGAACCATATGGTACAATTGGTAATTTCAATGCTAAGATATGGCATGTAATAGATCAAACGACTCGTAATAACGTGCCATGAGTGAATATCACGTGTAAATAATGATAATAGTTATTGGTTTAGTAGCACGTGCCCTAATGGTGCCCTATGGTACCATATGGTAACCTTGGAACTTTCAATGCTAAGATATGGCATGTAATATATCAAACGACTCGTAACAACGTGCCATGAGTGACTATCACGAGTAAATAATGATAGTGGCAATTGGTTTTGTAGCACGTGCCCTAATGTTACAATACAGAATTTATAGAACTTTTAATGCTAAGATATGGCGTGTAATATATCAACCAACTCCTTACGCGTTATTAGATCTTTTGTTATCCATAGCTTATTTGAATCAAGAGTATAGTACTCTTAGGCTTAATGGTATCTAAAACTCATTACTAATTAATTTAATATTAGTTAATCGCTTGCTTCAATAAGACTTTAGTAATTTAATATGAAAATCTAATAGATGCTTACACATAACGCTTCAGCAATTGAGGCTCACTTCGTTTAACATTATGTGAGAATTCTTACAAATTAAAGAACTTTTATTTTTTTAAGTGTATGAGGAATAACTTCACTCTCCATTTACCTTTCATTCTTCAAGTTTATTGTTTTAAATTCTCTCTATACGTTAGCCTATTTAAATAGTAATTTACAATTTAGTTTTCATATTTATTTGTTTACTCTCAAGTGTTTTAAAATGTTGGTTAATTCTATATATCCATGTACGATGCTATAAATAGAAAATGTGCTCCCTTTATCCGCTTTGGCGGTAAAATCATTCTTGTTAAAGATCGGGACGATAAGCGTTTTTTTAAAATCAGTCGGAAAACGTTGAGAGTACATAATGTTTTGAAGTAGTGATTGAAAAAGTACGTTGCCAAACTGTCCCCAATTTTTCATAACAGTAATAGTCAATACTCCATCTCTACTTGACACCTTGTTGTTAGTTTGCTTAATGGCCAAATTAATTTGAGATAGAGAAATATGAGGACAGGAACCTGCCTGAATAACAAAACGATTATTATCTGTAAGTTGTGGATTTAGCAGTTGATTGTTTGGATTGCCAATCCATTTTAAATATAGATCGCTCTCTTCCATTGGAAACTTTTGTTTTTTTCTCTTGTAAGACCGGATAAATTTTCACAAATCAAAGGTGCTAGTATTGCAGTCCATAATCATCGCTCGTTTCGCTTGACGAATTCCTCTTTTGAAGTTTACATTCGCATTTTTTAATCGGTGCTTGTTAACGGAAGAAGGATCAAGTTTGAAGAGGGCATATTCACGTTTTTTATGCTTCCATAACTGTAGGGTGTTATAGCTCTACCAAGGGCACTTATTGTTTTTAGACTTTATCATTTTTTCAACTAACCCCGCCTCAACCAGGGTGAGTTATTTCATAACTAAGTCGTGAACTGACATTGGTTTAACCATCTAACTGATTACATATTTAGGTTTGTTGTATTTCTTGATCTGAAACTGTAAATGTTTATTTTTTATAATTATGCTTAACTTTTCAACACGAGCGTATGATTATAAATAGAAACTTGGGATTGGTAATAGAAGTTTTCTGGAGGAGACAAAATGAATAACGGAACACTATACAAAATAATCTATAAATATATTTTTATATAACTTTACTCCAAAATAAGCTAACTGCTAATGGACATACAGGGTCGGGACACATTAATATGACCACCTCTCCTCGAACATGTTGGAACGTTCCATGGTATGCAGATGAAAAATCATTGCATATCATTAAAAGCTGACAACAGCAGACGTGTAGCAGTATCCGTTAACACAGCAATTGTCGCCATCATGGGCAGAGCAAGTGACCTGTCGGACCTCCAAAAGGGGATGATCACTGGCTATTGGGCCAAGGGGGGCAGCATTTCAGAAACGGCCACCTTTGTGAACTGCTCTAGGGCTGCCGTTGTGAAGGTGTACCGCGACTAGACGAACCAGAAAGTTTCGAGCAACCGAAGACGTAACTGTGGGGCCCCACGGGCCATCGATCCTAGAGGCGAGCGTCGGTTACGACGCCTGGCCAAGACCAATCGGCGTGCCACTGTTGAGTAACTGACACAGCAAGTGAACAGTGGGGCCACTAGGCGTGTCAGCACTAAGACAGTTCAACGATCCCTCTTGAGTTGGGGCTCCGGAGCAGGCGTATGGTAACAGCACCCATGTTGACGCCTGTGCATCGCCGACAGCGCCTCCAATTCACAATGGACTATCGCCATTGGACCTCGGCCGAGTGGCAAAGGGTTGCTTTCTCTGACGAGTCGCCGTTTCTGGTGAAAAGAGTGGACGGACGATGGAGAATTCGCCGGGAAGCATCTGAGAACAGACATCCCGACACTATCTTTTTCAGACGACAGGCTGGTGGGGGAGGTGTGACTGTTTGGGGGGTGTTTTCTTGGTATGGTCTGAGTCCACTGATACCGCTGGAGGGTACACTGAATGCTGTTCGTTACCTGACGATCGTCGCAGACCAGGTACACCCCTTCATGTCGACAGTGTTTCCTCAGGGAGATGGCACCTTTCAACAGGACAATGCTCCCTGCCATACTGCCAAAATTGTCCACGACTGGTTCGAGGAGCATGACGATGAATTCAAGCTAATCCCATGGCCACTAAACTCCCCGGATCTTAACCCCATTGAACATTTGTGGGACCATCTCGATTTCCATGTCCGCAAGCTGGACCCTCCACCATGCACGGTGATGGAATTACGGGATGCACTGATCGCCCAATGGTCCCAGATATCTACACCCACCTTCCGAGGACTTATTGACTCTCTGCCACGTCGACTAGCTGCTGTGCTTGCCCCCAAAGGTGGATATTCCGGATACAAGCAAGTGGTCATATTAATGTGTCCCGACCCTGTATATATTCCTATTCTATTGTACTTTTAAGGGGTCAAGCATAAGTTTATTTTGTAATTTAGGTGTTTTTTTCCAATTAAGAGAATCTATCTATACTCTGTTCAACGAAAAGAAAACTGGGCGTGTCTAATTAAATTTCCGATTTCAATTGTTAGACATTGTTGCTAAGTAAAATTAACAATCGCTAACAATTGAAATTGGAAATTTAACAGGACACGCCCAGTTTTTCTTTCTTTGGACAGATTATAATATACTAATTCTCTTATCCGTCCATCCGACCGTCCGAATGTCCGAGGCCAACAAAGAAAGTTACAACAATCCGTCCGAAGCCAGAGATTGTTGTGGCAAGGCAATACTCCGTCAATCGTATTTAATTAAATAAATAAAATCTTGTAAACACTCCAAGGAGGAGCTTTAGCAGTGAAGCAGAAATACATTTATACATTTATTAAAAAGAAATTAACCCCACCCCCTCAGTAGGGTAAGGCAAGTAGCAGATCTATTTTTACCTTTTTATCTGCACTTTGTAACTCCTCATTTTTTTTTTTTTTATCAAAGAATGATTTTCTCGAATGTAGTATTTAGAAAATATAAAAGAACCCTATTTTCTTTCCTTTCTCATCATTAACGAACCAATATATATCACATGCCAAGTGTTGCCATAGTTCTAATGACCAAGTGAATGCTACTCCCGCAAATCCGTCCCCACTGGAACAATTGGACCTAAACTTCATATTAATGTAGTTCTTGCCTAGAGGAATCTGGATACTGATTTCACAGAAATTTGCCTTTACGTATCTAAATAGCACATGTTGCTCTCTCTGAATCCCACCCCCGTAATTCCGACCACAGTGCACCAATCAAAACCAAGCTAAATAGTGCAGTAAGCTACATTCCGAATTTAAACCTTCTACCTCAAAAAATGCAGAAATTATGAAGGGGAAGGACTGACATTATAAATCCAATAAAAAGCTCCATTCTCCCGCTACCTTATATTATAGACTAGCAATATTACCCAGCTTCGCCCGGGTGGAAAAGATGCGTTGAATAATTTTTTAACGACTGTTTGTTATGTTAAAAATGTAACTATGATTAACAAAGTATGAACGAAATGCAAGAAAATGAGAAACAGTCTAGAAAGCCTTCTCCAAACCTTTCATAATCATTTTAAACCATTAATGAACAATGAACTGGGAACAAAAGAAAATTAAATTATATGTACAAAAGTAATTAATGAAAAAAAAATGATAAGATAAATGAATCAGCTACACAGGCAAGCTGGGCATGGATTGTCAAGTAGTTATGCATTCAAGTCCATTTCGGTAAACAACGTCGTATGTCTTCCCCTGTGGCGCAAAAACACGTGAGAGAAGCAACGTATAACTGACCGTGAGAGAAGCAAGCATCCTGAAAATATATACCTGTGACCTTGAAAGTCTGGAAAAATTGAATAAAATGAAACATTCTTCGTCTCTCGTCGCCATCTAGTGACATCTTTTGAAAACAAATGTCTAGCTGATATGCCCGTCGGGCTTTGCTCGGGCTGATGGTTACAATGACGTATATTAAAGGCAGATTCCGAATCCTACTGTTAACCTCGCCACCAAAGTGAAGCTAATTGAAGCCATGGCAGTTCTGGGCAGGAGTGAGCCGTGGTATTTTTAGCTGCGGCCTCTTTGTTTTTGATGATTTTGGGTCCGAGGAATAATTAATTCAAAACCATTCTTCAAAGTTTCTGCGGACAAATAGACACGAAAAAGGATCAGGAATCACTTTCCACAACCATAAATCGAAAATACGTACCGAAAGATGATCGAAACGAAATTGAAATTGAAACCATGATTGAAAAACTGTTTATAAAATATTATAAAACTAGCTGCTACCCGCGACTTTATCCGCGTTGAAGTCGAAATAGATAAAATCGCCTGCAAGTATAGATTTCTTATTTTCCGAGATTTCGTGATTAATCAGTGAGGGGCATTTCCATTTTATATTAAGAAACTGTCCCAAATAAATCGAGATCAGCAAGGAAAAATTAAATTACGACCTATTTTATGGTTGAATAGAATTAATGTGAAGGCCAAAAAATTATGAAAAACTTTCAGTATTGGCCTGTCTCTCTCTAAGAGTGAAGGCCTATGTGTTCGTTTCAGAAACCCAATATTTTTTTTTGTTGCTGAAATCGAGTTAAAAGCTCAAGATTCGAAAAGATATGTTGAAATTTTGAGAAAATAAAATTCCATCTGTACGGATGTACGTGACCAATAGCAGAACCAAATAAAAATTATACATACCTAGCGTATATTTTATGTCAATTGTGTAAAGCTTTTTCAAGATATTAATTTTTTTGGCTGTAGCGTTCAAACCAGCGAACCAAACTCAATAAACTCGACATGTATATATTCCTCTCATTAGGGCGAATTTTTTTATAGATGATTTGTTTGATTGTGATGAGCCGTTTTGGAGTTACGAGGGGCGATTGATAAATAAGGTCTCCATGGCTGTAACTTTTTTATTTGTTAACCTTTTTTTCAAAATTCTTTTGGTATCTTATACTCACATTTGTCCTCTATGTAATGCACTATTCACTTTTCGACATAGTCCCCATCCCTTTCCACGCATTGCGCCAACGCGTGACTAG
>JAHWFO010081060.1:1201796-1241687 GCA_023313115.1 Rhysida immarginata | reverse complement strand
TTAACGAAGAGATAAACTTATCATTCCATGATCGGAGTGTGAAAGAATTATTAATCAGGTATCCTCATGTCATGTTTAGCGATGTGTTTTGCTCACTTTCGAACTTCCCACTTCAAGTATGCTGGCAGGATTCCGGGTCTATCTTTAATATACGTCATTGATTTGTATGATGAAATTTTGCATTATTGATGCTGAAATTTAAGCTATGGTCTCTTTAATCATTACATAGTAATTTTGCTTCTATAAACGAAATTAGTTAATAAAATAACATTAATATGTCAAATTAAAGTTACAATAGTATATAACTAAATTTTACCACGGTCTTTTAAACCCCTGGTCTGTGCATACGCGCAAAATTCTGTTGTTGTAATCAACAACTGGATTGCTGTATTTATGGAAGAAGCGATTTCAGTCCCCTCTATTGGATGAATTTGGCTATTTCTCAAACTTAACAATGTAATTTAACGCTCGTACAATGTAAGTGCGCTGTCTGGGCTCGCCATCTAGTAACATACTTTAAAAACAATTCAACTTTTCGAAAAGTAAGAATAACTTAAAAAATTGATATAAACACGGCATAAAAAGTGCCCTTCTGAAAGCACAGTGACACTAACTACGTACATGGAAAATTTTGTGGAGATTCCTTGAGTATTTTTTGAGTTATGAAAGGATCAAACGTTCCAACGGATTCTGATTTATAATACTTACCGGGTGTTTCAAAAATGACCGGTATATTTGAAAAATCAATAAAAACTAAACGGGCAGCGATAGAAATCCACCGTGTGTTGTAATAGGGGGGGGGGGAGTGGGGCAAAAGTAAATTTACTGTTGTCCCAAGCATATTGCAACACACGGTGTATTTCTATTGCTGCCCGTTTAGTTTTTATTGATTTTTCAAATATACCGGTCATTTTTGAAACACCCGGTACATGTGTAACCATTGTCATTGATTGTATTGTCTTACACATTGGGTGCTAGTGTGACCAATGTTAGTTTGATCGAACCACCCCCCTTTCCTCTATCTCTTTTCAAAACACAAAGATTCAATATTATAAGATTGATTAATAACCAGCTCAGTATTTACTCGTTCAAAACGTTCAATCAAAGACAAAGATCGGGTTCTTTAAAGAAGTGGCAGGTTGTGCCTTATCTACTCCAATAAGATAGGCAAGGATTAGAATTAAATAAATATCTTTTTATTCAAAGTTAAAAGAATACCAATGAGATACAAAATAAATATAAGCCTTAAATCTAAAGAAAAGAAAGATGATAGTACTTAACGTCAAAGAAGAAAGTTAATCCTAAATCCCCAATTACTTATAACTACAATATCATGCAAAAATTCAGACAAATGTAAATGAGATAATTATTCAATAGGGAAGGTTCAAACTCCCTCAATCACTCTGAGGATAGAGATAACACTACTAAAGACTCAATTCCAATGAAGTTCCCACAATCTGTCATTTATCACACTTTTCTCATGACAACCTAAGAAATTTTATAAGTCAAAATATTTCTCTCTACTTACAATTATGTAGTTTCAGTCGTCTACAGGCATGTGATCACATTTAATCCAATCTTGGGCACTAAACACTTTTTATTTTAAACAGGCCATTATAATATTTCACTAAACACAATGAATCACAAAACACACTTTAAAATGATCCGGATCGATTAGTGAGTGAGTCCACTGGAGGTCTCAAAGTGTCCCCACTAACTTAAACAGAAGATTTCAAAAACTAAGTTGTCTTCCTTTCACCACGTTAGGTTCTTGACCATGCTAATCGCTTGAAAAAAATTCCATCTCTTGCTTCAATTCGCTCTGAAGAATGTTGAGGTTCCAATTTCCAACTTCCAATGATGACTCCGCTGCATGCTGATTACACTTAGTTTCTTACTTATGGAAATGTTTCAAAATGGAGTTCACCGTCACTCACAATGCAGTGGGCTTGAGCGGAATGTGCAGTGCGTCGAGCTCTACCTGGCTAAGTTGCCCAGGTCAACTTCAACACCTGAAACCCGCTTTCGAATTTCCATCTAACCATACCTTATTGTTCCTTTATTTCCCTATTTTTCTGATGAGTCTGCACATTCAAAAATTGTGAAGGAGAAGCTACTAGATTTATTAACTCACTGTGTATACTTCACAGCAGCCGTTTACATCAAATTAGCCCCCTTCAAATTTCCATCATGCCGTCAAAATTTCCCCGACTAAGATAGAGAGCGCTTAGCCTCCCTCTTTTAGACGCCTTAGCAGAACTCATAACTTCCTTTTCTCACGCTCGTTTTTATATGAAAAGCGCATCCGGTCTCCCTTCCCTCTTCTCATTTTATTAAGATCCAACTAGAATAATCAAAAATATCATAAGTCATAAATCTTTTAATTAATCCATGATACGAATTATCCTTTAATTAATCTAATACTTCATTTCACCAATGAATTCAAAGACCAACTCCTGTTCAATTCAAATGAATCTCAAAAGACAGTCTCCTCCTGTCACAACAGTCTCCTCCCCTCCTACTATCTCACAATTGTGTGATCTTATATTATATCCAATTTTAGAATAGTCAATTCTATCAACATAACAAAACCTCATCACCAAAACTTTTGTATAATCATACTCCCACTATAAATCTGAATAATACAAGCTATTATTCCAATAACAAAGTTTCCTATAAAAATGTATTCCTAACATAACACGTGATAACGTCACACATGGATGGATTATGAGCACTTGAGCAATCGTGCGTCGACAAAGCGATTTCACGTGCGTGCGCCGATGTCAGTAATGCTTAAAAGATGAACAGAAAGAAACAATGTATTCCAACCTGACAAATCGATTGTTATATGACATGCCATTATCTTTGTATTCTTTACACTCACTGTTTTAACACGTGAATTCGACTTGAAGGGGTCCACGAAAAATTCTGAAAAGTTGACACGGCCGAGCTAAGATTTTGACGGTCCTATTTCTGAAAACAGAATTTGAAAAAGTTAATCCGTTTTCAAGTTATCGTGCAAACGGCGGACGGCCGGATAAACGTACAGACCAAGTGCGCATTCTTATAAGTAGCTTTTATGCTAAAGCTCCTAATAAACTGAAAAAAAAATTATAATTATCTTGGTCTATCCAAAGCCAGGGATTGTTGTGTGGTAAGATTATACTCTTAAGGACAGTATCTTTAGAACGGGAATAGGTAGCCACTTGAAATTTTCACAGAGTATGTGTTATTATGGCTGATGGCGGATTGTCTAACAAATAATTAAAAATGTGAAAAGTTTTTCTTGTTTTTTTTTATTCTATCGTAAAAATGGTTATACATACAAGCGTCAAACTTGGCACGATTGTAGTTCAAATTCTAAAGTATTACAACAAATAATGAAAAACTGGCCAAATGTGAGTTGGACTTTGCAACGCTAAACATAATTTCTTTTTTCAGGTGATCTGTTAATTTAATATTAGATAACTTTTTTGCTCAAAGCGCTTATTTTATAAATTTCCACACTTAAACTATTTAGATTATATATCTATAAAAGCCGAAATCGAGAACACAGTGCCACACCCTCCAGAACCTGGTATTTTTTACCCACTGATGCTCCACTTTCATTTCTTTACCCTTCAACCTGTATGGTTGACACCCGTCATGCGACGGGTGTATTTTCTATACTCTGTCCAACAAAAGCTGGAGTGGGCGTGTCCAGTTAAACTTCCTATTTCAATTGTTAGACATTGCTGATTCTACTTTGGCAACAATGTTTAACAATTGAAATAGGAAGTTTAACTGGACACGCCCACTCCAACTTTCGTTGGATAGAGTATAGTATATATATAAATTTTGCTTGATCCGCCCGTCATGAAGCGACAATACATGAGCAACAATATGCGCGGACCAACAATGTATATCTCATGCAAGGCAAAGTTTCTGCAACCATAGGCCTTAATAAAAAATTACTTGCGTTAAATTAAAATCAAATTTACATATTCGACTATTGTGGTACCTGTTGTACGACTGGCTTTAATGCTAACAAAAGTAAAAGACGCGACGAAAGTAAACAATTAAAAATCTTCTTTCTTTTTAACACTATAACACCAATTATGTCCTTCAATTCTACGTGTGGGAGATTCGAAAAATAGCTCGACAATTGTTTGATGCGTATAATAACAATTAGTAAACAGTCTGATTAACGATTCCTAATGAATAGGATAATAGCGCCGACGAAGCGAAAATTTCAGACAATCTCGGAAGTCCAAGAAGCCTTTGCGAATCCAACGGAGTATGGAAGTCGACAGCATCGATTGCTACACTATGTTCGTGGTCCAAAATCATTTGAAGGTCTTCGAAGAGCTATTGGTGTATTGCAAGATACTTTCCAGGGGGCTTCAAAAGCTCTAAGGCTACTAAAGGATGATTAAGAATGGTATCGTTGCATGCGATGCGTGAAGCAATTGCTTTCCAGATTTGACAACTCAGACATCTATTTGCAGTCATTCTGACATACCGAAGTCCCCAGGAACCTAAACGAATGTGGAATAGTTGTACAGATGCGTTCTCAGAAGACCATCAGTATCAATTCAACTCAGAAGCAACCAATCTTCGAGTGCTGTATCTCACATTAAGAGATTTGGACCAATATCTGACGAACAATGAACCCCGATTTAAGGATTATCCAGGGATGCCTCAATTGCATCAGTTCGCTGATCAAGAAGTTGAAAAGTTCCAGATTCAAATCCACTGATATCGCTGGAGATTGCATACCTTCGGCCAAAATTGCAAGAGTTGGTGGATCTAATATGGCTTTTAAATGAATACCAGCTGACTGTGTACAATCACATATTAAATGCGGTATGCATTGAGACGCCAAAAATGAGACTTTGTTCTTGGACGGTCCTGGCGAAACAGGTAAATAATTTTTTCTGAAAAAAGTGCTGGCGACTGTTCGATTGGAAGGCAAAATAGCCCTGGCAACGGCAACGAGTGAAATTGCAGCACTTCAAATAATGGTCGGGCGAACGGCACATTCAATATTCAAGCTAGGCCGGGATCTAAATGTAACTTCAAGCTGTAATACCCCCATTCAATCGCAACATGTAGAATTGCTATGCAAAGGAAGATCCTGGACATGCGAGTTACTAAATATATTTCTTTTCGTATATAATATGGTGTTTAATGTTGTTTATTTATTGCCTCTGCTCGGTTGCGCTGGGGACAACACATTTGTAATAAAAAAATTACTTGCAAAAATGCTACTTTGGCGCGTTGGTTACATGGTGTGTTCGACAACCTTGATATTGTGAGTTTGAATTCTTCAGAATATACTTTTTAAATAGAAACAACTTTGTTTCCCATCTTCGTTTTACCTTGACAAGCTCGGCGAAGACGGGAAGGTACGATTTTTATTATACGGGGGTGATCCAAAAGTGTGTTACATTTTTTTACATTGTTAACGAGATTTTCAGTGTTTGCTTTCCAGCAATTCAATGCTTTCATAAGAATCACGAGGCACGCGCAAACACTGAAAATGTCGTTTAACAATGTAAAAATGTAATACGCTTTTGGATATGCCAGTCTTCGCCAAGCCTAAACATTTACGTGACGAATTTGAAGTTCCTAAGCATAAAACTGGTCTATGTAACACGTTTCGTATGAGCATTGTTCTTCGACTGCACAGAAATATGCCACCCTTGCGTTCCGTATGGAAACATAAGCACATAGTGCAGAGAATCATACCATGGTGATTTTCTAAATTCCGGCGAACTCTACTTTCTATGCGCTGGTGTAAAATAATATCACCATATGCACTGATTCCCTGCCAGGTAAAAACATCACAGCCGAAGTTGTCGGTAAATTATAGGGTCGACGGTCATTAGGTTGAACGTTTTGAGTATTAAACAATAAAACAGCCAATTCCGAATAGTCAGGTTCAATACAAGTTACAATACTCAGCGGAGATTTATTTAATTATTTTATTTATTTATTTACTAAAATTGAAATACAGCTGCGCCCAGCAGGGACCAGTATGGTCACTGACCGACAGGTTAGGCCCCAGCGGGCGTGACTATATAGCAAAATACAAGTAAAAATTGGTTGGTAGTAAATATTATGCGAACTCTTAAACTTTAACAAACAACTAAATTAGTTAAATGACAAGAGAGACCTCGTGACATATAACAACAGTAAGCTGTAATGAGGCTAACAAAAACAACCAATGAATGGTACAAATAATGTATAGTTGAAAGGTTACTTGAGAAAAGTTCAACAACTATAGGGTGCAAATAAATGACAAAATGACAAAAATGAAGTAATTAATAGGGCAAACGGCACTTACAATCAATGAAAAAGAGTAAATAAGTAAAATAACCTAAATTAAAAAAAAGAACCGTTCATGAATTCCAGATGTGCCTTCTGAGAGCCCTTCTAAATACATTATAGGGCAACAAGGATCGAATAGTCTCGGGGAGAGCGGCCCATAACCTTACCCCGTTACGAGACAGACACCTATTGCGATAATTACCTTACAGACAGGCAGGTAATTCGTTTTAATACCAAGAATACTGTTACAGGCGACAGATCATTTTGTAGAGTTCAAACGTCGACAATTTCCCGTTCGCCCAACTTATGCAATGACAATTAACAAGTTCCGGGATCAAACTTTAAACAATGTTAGTATATACTTAGAGTAGAGAGGTACTGATGCCCCGCCTTCATATTATCGTGAAAGCTCGGCGAAGACGGGCATCTCAGCTATACTCTGTCAACGAAAGTTGGATAGAGTATAGTAGTAATTTGTTTATTTATTTCAAGCTATCAAAAGCAATTGTCATTGTTAGAAGCAATGCATGCGCATGCAACGTTTTTTCATTGCTGTAATGATTGCATTCGAAATTACATAACCTTTCCGAGTTTTAATGTCTGAAATGTGCAGAAAATAAAAGATTCATGTGTAATATACAAACTGTGCAATTTTTCCTAATCCCACTGACCACAAGTGATTCATGAGCAAAATTTAAGTCTTTTATAACATAACCATTTGGTCTTTCGAGATGGATTTCCAGTTTATGGAGAGGAATCCCTGTGTGGACAAAACATTTTTACAGTGCCGTTCGAATTCAGGCAGTTTCTTCAAACCGAACAACTGATACGACAGCGGGGATTAGCGAAGGGGAAGATCATACGAGCGAGTACGTACCTGGCAAAAGGAAAGGAAGGAGTTAAATCAACGTAACCCTACGAAGTTAAATGTCCTGCAAGTCCCCTCGAAGACGCATGGAAGGAGTACGGCCAGCTAAGCACAACTATCCTGGTTGAATGCAAGGAAGAAGATTCCATCGAACATCAGCAACCGAAGAGATCGAAGTAAAGTACTTTCCAACTGCAGCTGGATTACTTCAACTCGTCAAGAAGAGTCAAGCGGATTTACATTCACCACTCCCATATGCGCAATCTAGTGAAATGAAGGCAAGTGTAGATGTAAAGTTACCTTCCCTTAAATTACATACTTTCACTGGTAACTACAGGGTTGTACCAAAAGTAAGGTTCCCAATGAGCTACAGCCTCGAGGGAAGGTGCTAGGCGAAATCCGACAACAGTGCCGTGCGCAGTGGATCCCGCACTCTCGAGCCCCACTCTCGAGCGATTCCTACGGCGCTCAGTGTTCGCTTGGCAGCCGTCAGAGATGGAAGTGTTGATCGCCGCTCCCGCCAAGTGCGAGGTTCGAGCAGTAATCCGGTTTCTCCACGCAAGGAAGTTACCGCCCGTGGAAATTCATCGGCAACTGACTGAGGTTTATGGTGAAAAGTGCATGTCCGTTCAGCACGTCCGAAAATGGTGCAGGGCTTTTGCTGAGGGTCGCACGGAAGTTCACGATGAAGAACGGAGTGGAAGATCGCCGGTTTCGGATTCGATTGCCCAGAAGATCAACAGTGAGCTGCTGAAAGATCGGAGGGTCACTGTCCGTGAACTTGTTGAACGCATTCCTGAAGCTTCCCACGGCACAATTGAAAGAACGGATTGGCGGGAGACTTCTTCGACTTAGGAATACAAAAGCTGGAGCACCGTCTTCAAAAGTGTGTCGAAAAAAATGGAGACTATGTTGAAAAATAGACAACAGTGTAAGCTTTTCAACGATGTATAAATTAATAACAATAAACAATGTTTTCTACTTGTAAAAAATATGGGAACCTTACTTTTGGTACAACCCTCGTATCTTGAATGGAAAAAATTCTATCATCTTTCCAAATCAACAACATAAACATTTAACAAATGCCCAAAATCTTCACTAATTGAAAAGAGCTTTTATTCGGTGAAGCTGCAAATATCATTAAATCCGTCCGAACAACAGAAGCTAATTATTCAGAGGCGTGGGAACTTTGGTTAGAACATTTCCAGGATGAGTAAAAAATAAAATTGGCCCATCTGGAAAGTCTATGTATGCAACTAAGATCAACAGTGAATCAGCTTCCGAGCTACGAAAGTTGTCCAATACCACAGAACAACATGTCCGAGCTCTAAACAACCTATAGTTGATATATATATATAGTTGCTTCTCGGCTAAACAAATTGTCATTATATGAATGAGAAAGATTAGGAACTGCATTAAGTGGGGAGCCGACTTATGAAGACTTTACAAAATTCCGTATCAACCAGTGTACAATACTGGACAATAATTCAACATCCTCCAAATATAGTAACAGAGTGAACCAGATCAAGGAGTTCGAGTACATGCATCTATGATTGACTGCGTTGTCTGTCATGAGGCACATTTTATCTCCAGTGTCCACAGTTTCTGAATAGACAGCCAAGAGAACGATCGACATTAGTAAAAGAAAATATTTTATGTTTTAATTGCTTGAGACCTGCACATACAGCTAAGTCATGCAAGATGCAATCTGCGTATCGTAATCAAGCGACATAATTAACGCTGCTACACTATGATCAACTAACAACTCGAGAAGATGTGGGAAAGATAACCCATAAAAGTCAAACAACGGATCAGGTTGAGTATCGTTGTTCATGGTTGTTAGTCGTCATCACGCACGTCAAATTTTGTTGCCAACAGTGCTGGTAAATGTGAAAGATGCAACTGGAAAGATACATTTATGCAGGTATCCTAAGAGGCGTCATTCATAAGAAGTCGCTGGCTCAGTCTCTCGGCGTAAAACGGTACACGCATCCCTGTTGATATCACCAATGGGGTCAAGGCAGGAATTGCAAAGACTTCTATAGATTAAAAGATCACTATCCACGCGTTGATAAAAACGTGTGGGTGATGGTGAGTCAGCTAAATATCAGTTTGCTGATCCATCGTTTCGTTCTCGTGGGAAGATCGACATATTTATCGAGAGTGATCACTATTACGAGATACTCAAGGGAAACTTAAAGATGCCATTCAATGACCACATTCATATGCAAGGGATACTGTTTGGTTGAGTGTGGGGGGTCAGACTCCTCAGGCTTCATCCTCTAGCATTCAGATCCTAATCTAACCTAACCACCATTACTCCACAGATATTGGGCATCAGTTACGTTAGTTTTGGGAGCTTGAAGACATAGCCCCAAGGAGTACTTCCCTCCGAAGAAAGTGTGTGAAGAGCATTTTTTGAAAAATACTATTTGAAATGCTCAAGGAATATATATTGTAGCCTTACCATAATAAAGAGACACATTATCAACTTGACACGTCTTATCAAATGGCCACTAAAAGATTCTTATCTATTGAAAATAGACTACGGCATAATCCAGAGCTTCGAAATCAATATTATATCTTCACGACTGAATGGAAAACTTGGGGACATATGCAAGAGCCACCATTTAATAATCTACCTCATCACTTCGTAATTAATTAAAATAGTCTAACCACTAAGTTAAGGGTTGTGTTTGAAGCATCCGCCAAGACTTTATCTGGAACATCCTTAAATGATATTATCAGGACATTTTCGACATTACCGTTCGGTTCCGTTCATATCTGTATGGTGTTTCATCAGTCATTGAAAAAATGATATAGACAAATCTTGATACGTGAAATAAATCGTCGACTTCCGTGCATTTATGGCGAGATAGTGTCAGCAATTCATTACAAGCTTACCAGTTTTATACTGTAACGTAAAGAACCTTATCAGCTCCGTATTTAGCTACCCGTATTTTACAACTGGCTCGGATGAACACTCAAACTCTGACAAAGCCACAAATGTTATAAAACAAGATATTTATATGGGATAATGACTTAACAGGGGATCAAACGTTAGAATAAACAACATCTATTTGAAAAATACCATATCGAAAAGAGGTAGTTTCAATTTACGTAAATGGTGCTTTAATGACAAACGAACTTTAATTAGGCTTTCTGTAGAATAACATGCTACCTCGTCAGCATTACCAATCCCACGACATGAGACGTCTCGAGTTCTTGGGTTACATAGGGATACAGAAAAGGGCGCTTTCAGATACCGGACTGTAGAAAACCAATGAAGACGTAACTAAACGCATCATACTGTCGAACATTTCTAGGATATTTGATCCTTTGGGTTGGATCTATCCAGCGAGTATTCTTGCAAAAATTCTAATACAAGAGTTGTGACTTAACGGAATGGTGTTTCATAGGATGACGAACAAATCCAAGAAAAGTCGATACATATAGCAAAAGAATTACCGCTGTAGGGCCACCGGGTCCCAATTGGGATAAAATACTAATAACGACTCGATGGCAAAAGGCTATTTTAAGATAATCTTTTTAACACAGGGTGGGGTTCAGCAACTCCCAATCGGCCCGACGGTCCACACATAAAAGATTCCCGGCTCACAGGTCCGGCTGGAAAGGTAGTCGGTGAGGTGAATAATAATTCCCAAATTTATCTCCTTTTATTCCCCTCTAAAAAACTAATCTTATTCCCAATTATACATTTTCATTGCTTTAACTTTTACCTATTAATGCAATAAGAAACAATTTAAACATTAAAACAATATATTATAGCTTTTTCGAAGCTAGATAACACAATCATGATGAAATTTAACAACATAGTTAGCTGGGTTAACGCTTTTCTCATTAGGGATAGCGAAATCGCCAATGAATTAAAATATCCCATTATTGATCTTCTTTCTAGGCGGTATTGAACTGTTACGGCAACAATTAAACTTTTTTCTCAATTAAAAAATCTTTTCTATTCGTAGAAACGTTTTCACAATGAAAACTACTAATTCCCATATAAAATAAAGTTACAACAATAATTTAACCTATTGCATGGAATGAAATTACGCTTTCAGTCAATTGATTTAATAATGAATCAAACATTCTTCTCGGTCATATAAACTATATTATTGCAAAGTTAATGAAACAGTTTATATTATTAACGCTTAAAGTATGAAACTAACTAACGCTTTCGTCAATAAATTTAACTTTACTACAAAATAAAACTAGTCTTAGGAATAAGTAAAATATCATACAAAAAATGGGAAAATTCATAAAATATATA
This sequence comes from Rhysida immarginata, assembly GCA_023313115.1. Taxonomy (NCBI): domain Eukaryota; kingdom Metazoa; phylum Arthropoda; class Chilopoda; order Scolopendromorpha; family Scolopendridae; genus Rhysida; species Rhysida immarginata. The sequence continues at coordinate 1,230,219 of JAHWFO010081060.1, read as the reverse complement.
AATTGAGATGGATCACACATCATCCGCATCCACAGGATCATCAGAGGCGATGAATGTCCCTGATGGGGTATTGTCCATTCGCCGTTTGCCCAAGCAATCCAAATAGCATTGACGCGAATGTCTGACATATCCAGCACAATTGTCATTCGAAATTGATGCGATTGCTCTCCCTACTGAAACCAAAAAGGTTCCTTGTTCCCAGATATTTTCTCCTCGTACCAACATTTGCATTTTAGAAAAGGCCTCTTCAATTGCGTTAAGGAATGGAGAATAGGGTGCATTATATTGACAATGAAATCGGGGATTACCACCAAATCATGCTCTTATTTCCACTCTTTTGTGGAAATTGCCGTTATCCATCAACACGATGTACTCATGATGTTCGTCCTGGTTTCCTTTCATTTCATTGAGAAATGTTTCAAACTTCACCCTGTTGAAGGACGCAAATTGGTGTTTCTCGTGAATAACACCCAAACCTTCAGATATGGCCATGCAGACTGATAAATTACCTCCACGCTGAGTTGGTACTTCTGTAGTCGCTCGCGTTCCAATAGGTGCGCGCCCACAGTTACGACGGAGGTGAAGATTGAGGCCACACTCATTCACATAAATTATATTTTTCTGCTTCATTCATAAACTTCACAAGCACATATCGAGCTTCAATTGTAGATGGAGTATTTCGTGAATGAGGAATAGAATCCAGAGCAAAGCGGGTATATAGTAAGCGCAACAGCTTCTATGGGGCGTTAGACGCCTCGTTCATCAGCGACCTCATGTGAGCGGGGTTATAAAACATTTTCATTCCCATGGTTGTTCCCATGATTCCACGCGGTTTGTTCCAATGAAAAACATGGTGGATACAATCAAGCTTTAACTCGAGAGAAGTAATAATAATTTCTTTCATTATTATGGAAAAGAAAAGAAAATCAAATTATTGTTCTTTTAAAGGGTGTGAAAATAATTAAGCCAACAAAAGAATGTACAGATTTCCAAAATATAAAGAAAGGTAAGTTTGAATCTTTGTTTTCTTAGAGCACTTAAGTCATGTTAATTTTAGCGTAAACTTTTAATTAACGCATAATATTGATTAACCTTAGATAAACCCTTCGTCGAATCGACTACGCTGTTTTTTAATTTTCTTCATAGCTCTCGCGCAATATTATATAAACCCCTAATGCATACGGTCTTCTACTCTAGTAAGAGATGCAGGTATTTTTTCTAAAGGCTTTGCCAAAAGTTTCCTAATAATTCCAAATTTTAGCAACAATGAATCGTCGAATCGACGATGGTTTGTAACAATGAAACTTTTTTCGAACTCTTAAAATGTATCAGTCAGGGTGTAATAGGCAAAATTTATATATATTTTTTTGTTAATTATAATTATTAATTTTATAATATTATAATAATTTTATAGTTTGAGTTATGCAAATAGCAATTAAGTGTTAAATTCGTATACGAATGCAAAATAAAGACTAAAATCGAAAAATAATTTCATAATTTTGCTTTCTAATAAACTTTTATGAACCAACAATGATAATAAAAATAGAAATTAACATTTCTATAAAAATTTTATCTATAAAAATTCTTATTAAATAAGGGTAGTCGAATCGACGAATGTTTTTAGAAAGCGCTGTTCGGGAAAGCTTTGTGATCCAGGGTTAAATATTTATTCTTATCTTTATATTATTAATAAAATAATTATATTATTAATAATTATCGTAAATATGTAAGTTTGCGGGTAAAATATAATAATAAAATAAACAGAGACAATTATTTCGGCTATCGCCAATATCATTTAACATGTATAAAAAATTAGTTACGGCATCGTTATCCAACGATATAAGGGTTTTAGCATCAAAATGTTACGAGCAGTAGCGTCTCATGACTATAATAAGTGGAGGAGTACAAATACAAAATTTCATGTTCTTAGCCTTTTCATATAAAACTTATTTGATTTGTATTTGGAGCCTCGCGCCCCTGCCGAGGCCTCAGGAATATATCAGTTTTAGTGTGTAATAGCTAAAATTTTAAGCAACACATTAAAAATATAAAACATTTTAGGTTTTTTGACTTCTAGTTTAAAACATTTATAGCTTGATTTGAGATTGAGGCCGCATGGCCCCTGCCAAGAGACTTATATAATTTTTAATATATATTAACTAAATTTTTAAATACCACATTATGATTAAACAAATTTTCAGGTTATAGCTTCAATTGCATTTGAGGCCGCTAGGGACCCCGAGGCCTATACCAGATATACTGTGTCCTTGTATATTATCTATAATTTTTAAGTAACGTACTGTAAAAATACAACTTCAAGTTCTTAGACCTTTTTATTATTCAAATATTAGAGCTTGATTTATGATTTGGGCTTCAGGGCCCCTGTCGAGACCAAAGAGGCTTAAATCAGTTTTTAGTGTATATTAGTTAAATTTTTTAGTAAACTACTATAAATATACAAAATTTAAGAATTCTAAGCCTTTTCATTCAAACATTATAGCTATGTTTGTGTTTAGGGCCCCTGCCAGGACCCCAGAGGCCTATATAAGTTTTAGTGTATAATAGCTAAAATTTTAAGCAACACAACATAAATATGTAAGAATTGAGGTTTCTGGATTTCTGATTCAAAAGTTGTAGCTTGATTTATGATTGGTGCCTCACGGTCCCTGTCAAGACCCAAGAGCCTTATACCAGGTTTTAGTGTATATTAGTTAAATTTTTAAATAATTTTCTATAAGCAAACAAAATTTCAGATTTCTAGACCTTTTCGTTTAAAAGTTATGGCTTTGCATATGTTAGGGACCTCAGGGGCTCTGCTGGGGCCTATATTACTTTTATTGTATATTTGAAGTATTTTTAGTACTACACTATGAATATACAAAATTTCAGGTTCCTATGCCTTTCCGTTCAAATGTTATAGCTTCAATTGTATTTGGTGCCTCGAGCCCCCTGGCGGGATCCTAGAGTCTTATATCAGCTTCCTTCTATATTGGCTATATTTTTAGTACCACAATAAAATTATACAAAATTTCAGATTTCTAGACCTTTCCGTTCAAAAGTTATAACTTGATTTGTACTTGAGGCCTCGGGGTCTTCTGGCGGAGCCCCAGAGGCCTACATCATATTTCTTGTATAATTGCTATGTATTTTTAGTACCACACTTTAAATACTGTATACAAAATTTCAAATTCCTAGGTCGTTCCGTTCAAATGTCATAGCTTCAATTGCATTTGGGGCCTAGGGACCTCCGGCGGGGCCCTAGAGGCTTATATCACTTTTTTTGTATTTTGGTTTTATTTTTTTAGAACCCTCACTACAAATTTACAAAATTTCAGAATGTTTGCTCTCTTTGTTCAAAAGTTAAAAAAGAACCATGAAATTCGTATACGTGGCCCCTGAGGGGCCCCGGGCCACCCTAGAGAATTCGCTATATTTTTCGCTCCGTCCTCTGTATAGGGCCTACGTGTGTAGAAAATTTCAAGTCTGTAGGTCAATCCTTTCAAAAGTTATGGCGTGTGACATACATGTTACATACATCTGTACCGTCGTTAATAGAATTTTAGATGCTAAAACCCTAAAAATCGTCATAATCTCTTTAATATTCATCATTATTTTTTAAATATCTTTTGAACTTCAACTTCAAAATAATAGCAACAACTGAACGATTGTCTGTTTTATTACATCTATTAAAATTTACCAACAAACTTCGCTTTACTGAAACTCCATAATTATTCCAATCATTTATTAATAAACCATTAATGAATGACAAAACCATGTACCAAAAGGCTAAACTAAACCATTCGCGGAACGCTATTTTTCAATTGCCCTATGCTAACATTGAAAGTTTCTAATGGACTATAATGATACCATTAAACCACGTACCTTTGAACCATTTGGATTATCATTAATTTTACGTCATATTTATTCATGATACATCATTCCAACATGTTTGATATATTACATGCCATTGAAAATTTTTGAGGGTGTCATAAGGGTACCATTAGAGCACTTGCAAGTGTATCGATTACAACCAGTTTCAAATTTGTTCATTTGCGGAAGCGTTTTTCAATTGGCGAAAATAGTAATTAATAACTACTATCTCGTCATTACGATTTGTTTGATGTATTACTTACTATATCTTACCATTGAAAATTGCTAGTGGGGTCGTGAAGGTACCATTTGTGCACGTGCTATGAACCGATTTAGATAATATTTGTGAACGGTTCGTGTCATGAACCATATTCATCGGCTGACGAAAGCAGAATTTTGAATTTCATAGCCTTGGAAAAGTTAGAATTATAAACAGACTTGTTTCCCCACACTGATAGCATAAAGTAATACTATCAGTAATGTGAAAGAAGATAATTTTACTCGTAAATGAAAATTATTAACATAGAAATTTAATTTCATAATACCATAGGTCTACCTTACTCCAAATCATCACTTATTTGGATTAATCCTAACTTATTAAATCATAGCTAATCAAAGATTAAGAGCAAAGCAATGAACCATTTAACTGAGAGTTCTATGTTTTTGTCAAATGCTTAAAAATTATGATTTTCTTTTCAGGTGTCTTCAATGGGTAAAAGAGAGTAAAAACTCCAAGCTACTGCAAATATCAGTTGAAAAATATCAGGTTATGTGAGGACCATTTTCATGATTGGTGTTTTATGAATACTCATAATAAGCTGAGACTTGTGCATAATGCAATACCACAACATCCAACCCCTACTGAGACAGAAACTGAAAACAATGACTGCTGAATCAGTCATATCAACAATATGGATCCTCAAGTAACGACTGCAATGTATCATCTTCAGTTCTTGAACCAGCACCATCAAGTGACAGTGCCATACAAAGCGGCTCAGTATCACCCACCACTCAAATCACTGCATTCATCCTAGTTAACACGCCTTCTATTACTGGCACACCAAATAGAATTGCAATAATTCCAAACAATTCAAGCGCAAGAAAGTATTCTCCTAGAAAGAAGAAATTGGCCAAACGATTAAAGTATAAATCTGATTCTATACGAAAGATGAAAAAAAGTCTGCTGCAAAAGAAATACCTTTCACATTTTAAGTCACCTGAAAGAAGTTTTAATGAAGGATGGTGTAAGTGATAAACTGATTAAGTTTATATTATGTCAAATTCAGCTAAGCAAAAGTGCACCTTGTGGGAGAAGGTATCTTTTAGAAGAAAAGCGTTTGGCCTATGCCGTCATATGCAAAAGTAAAGCTGCTTATAAATGCTTAAAACCTTTATTGCATTTACCGTCAAAAAAAAAGATAAGAAGCTTCATCTGTACAAAGTTTACTTCTTCTGGCTTAAATAACAATATCATAGATGCTATAGAAAAACTTCATGAAAAAAATGCAGATATGGAAAAAGACTATGTCATAGTGCTCGATGAAATGTTCCTGAAACCACAGTTGGAATATAATGTAAAAACAGACAGCATTACCGGATTTGAGGATTTTTCATTGATGGGGAAAACCAAAAGAATTGCAAATCAAGTATTAGTCCTCATGGTGCCTAATTTGCAAAAAATTAAAAAATGCCAATTGGATTTTATTTTGGATATGGGTCTGTTGCTGCAGACATGCTAAAAGAAATTATTACCCATGTAATTGAAAGACTAATAACAACTGGATTGAATATAAGAGCCCTTGTTTGTGACCAGAGTTCAACTAATTGCCGTTTGTTTTCTCTTCTTGGTGTTTCGTCAATCAAACCTTATTTCGACATTCAGGAACAAAGAGTTTTTGCGTTCCATGATCCATAACATACAAACTTCTTCAGGACTTGCCATTTTTCAACATATTATTGATTTTTATGAAATTGATTCGACGTTGTGCTCCAGAACTCACAAATCAGCATGTCTATACACAAGGTCTTCAGTCCATGAAGGTGAGCTTAGCTGCTGAGATTTTATATTTGAATTTATTAAATTAATAAACTCTGAAAGATTTTGGGTTATATTTTCAAATTTTTGATATTGTTGGATAACTATGGAATAATTAAATTAAATTGTTAAAATATTATACAGAGTTGGGGAGATTATACAGAGTTGGGGAGATACAATTAGACGCGGTGAAATACAATTAGACGTGGGGAGATACAATTAGACAATTTAAATTTGGCCCACGCCGACATCTTCATAGGTGGCGCGGTGAAACACAAATCACTGAGAATGCAGCGTCGTTCGGAAGAGCATCGAGCTTTTGCTGTGGAAGCGTTCTTCAAAAACGGCGATTCCGCTACTATAACGCAGCGAGTTTTTGAGGACATTTTGACATTGGAAGAAATGGAAAGGTTCCGACATGCCCAACAATTTTGAATTGGATTACACAATTTAGGTCTACTGCACACATTGTCAACAAGATTGGTTTGGTTTGGTTTGGTTTGTTTGGTATAAAACGTCCTTTTCAACTGCCATGGTCATTTCAGGACGGCGTTATAGGGGCCGCAAATTTTGCCTCGCAAGGGTTCCTTAATGTGCAGCCGGCAAACGACTACACGGGACCAACGGCTTTACTTCCCTTCCGAAGGAAGTGCATGATCTCAGGATTTTCCCCCTGAAAAAATCTTCGTCGTCCTCAGCCGGGGTCGAATCCGCGTCCTCGGGCATCAGAGGTGATCACGCAACCACTGAGCCACCGAGGCCGATTTGTCAACAAGAAGCCTCCTAGTCATCCTTGGGTGCCTTTAGGTGGTCAATTTAATTGAGGTCCTATTGTACATGGTTGAGGCCTGCTATTGTAATTTGAAATGAATAGCGGGCTATTCATTCTAATTAAATATATATAACTATAATCATTGATTTAAATAGGAAACAAATTCCATAGCCTGGACTCGAACCTGGACCTTCAGTTGCAACCCTTACCCTCTATCTTTAAACAGCTCCTGTTATTGGCTGGTGTTCTTGCGGTGGCTCTCTGTCTTAACTTTCTCTGAACTGTCGCCAGAGGTCAGTTTCTGCGTTATCACGCTGATGAAGAGGGCTTAACATCATTCAGGTGAGCTTCATTGGACTATCTTCAAAAAGTGACTTGAAAACGTAATGTTTTTCCATGTTTGTTTTTTTACAATTGTTTAGCTAGTTATTATCTAGTATGCAATTAAAGTATTCATTTTCAAATTATTAATCGTCTAATTGTTTCTGCCTCACCCTGTACTTAAAAAAAAAACCTGGTAAAACAAATTTATTTTTTTAGGAAAATAAAAATTCACTAACCTTCATTATTTTTGTCATAGAATAGTCCATGTGGAACAATAGAAAAGTTGTACTTTGCCATGTTTTTGAAAACCACTCGAATCGTATCGCCAACTTCCGCCTTGATAAATGGTCCCATAAATCCCAGATGGCTTTCCTTTTCCGTTCTCTTTTTCTCATGTTCAAATGTTATATCAGTGAATTCACGAAACAACGCCTTTTTATATTTATGCCCAATCAAATTATTTTCAGGGTCGTTGTTATAATATAGCTTGCTAGACCTTAAAAGAAATTATTTTTCAAAATTAGGATTTAAGAAAAAAATTACATGTGGTCGCAATATCACAGGGTAATTTTCTCATCATCTTATGATTTGTTTCATGATTTTTTTTAAATAAACATCATTTTACAATACATCTTAAGAGGAACATATTATTAAATCGAATTCTTCAGAATTATTAATCATAAAGCTGTAGTTAATTTCACTTATGGTTCCAATGCTTAATTAAACTCTTTGCAATACTAAAAGTTGCAATCTAAATAATGAAGTTACCATAACACAAATAAAACTTGAATAACAAATTCTTGTATTCGAATGTTTTCACATTAGATTCTTAGCAATCTTTAGTGAGTAACCTCTTGGTGTTTCTGAATTATCACTCTTGTTTATTAATATAAGTTTCCGTGAATGCATGCCGTGTTCGCTTGTTTACTTTAAATGATTGACCCATTTGTTAATACTTCTCATATAAATGATGTTAATGAATATTGGAACGTATCCAGCATGATGTCGACTACATATACAGCTTGCGAAGGTGACGTTATAGTGGAAGTGACCGCTCAGTGATGCATTGCAAGTTACGAAACGTTATTTCTCAATTTTCTTTGCAAGTTCATTATATTTTTTTATAATGATAAACGTATCCAGCATTTTATATCTCGAATGTTTTTTTGTGGTTAGAGATTTCTCCTAACTTTAAATGTCTGCATCAAACTTTTTGAGTAAACAACAATGAACGACAGCCAATGCAATAAATCACATGAATAGTCTTCGACGACGATTCAATAATTCCAAATTTTTCTTTGATTGAAGGGACTTTTCGCATCGGAATTATTCCATGGCTATGATGAATTAGAAGGAGCCATGTAGAATTCGGACAAACTATCGGGAACGGAATTCTTCGACGAGAGATATTAAAAACTTGTGATCTTAAATGTCAGTATGCAGGTCTTTCCGATCTCGACACCAGCGAGTCGCGGGTTCGAATCCCGCCTAGGGCATGGATGTTTGTGCTTGTCTCGTTCATAATCGTTCTTTCATTGTCATTAGGGGATAGTACAATAAACCTGAGGTCGCAGTGCTTGGTTCATTGACAATCACCCCTTTCAAAGTCATTAATTAATTAATTAAATGTCAGTATAAAGTTATATGCAAGATTTACAAGATTTGGACAGCGAAAAATTTCGAACTTCACTGTAATTAGTTGAAGCCTGAAACGGTGGACAATATAGCTAGGATATAAGAAAAGAAAACATAAATCCACATAGAATAAATTTATTGTTACAATTGAGTCATATGTAAATTTCGGAGGCAAAACCTTCTTCCTCAGCGAGAGACGGAATTATATTCAGAACTTGTAGAACAAGAATGCAACAGAAATACCGATAACAAATATTATATATAGAAAATATAATTTACTGACCTGAGTCGTCTGTGGATACTTGTATGCAGAGAGACGGTGCATATCACTTTTCCACAAAATAATCAAATCATAGTATGTATTTTTTCAGTTCAATAAATTCATTTTCAATTCCCACATATTTCAGTTCAATAAACTCATTTTGTGGAAAAGTGGTATCCACCGTCTCTCTGCAGAAATACCGATGAACTAATTAGGTGATGTGTTTAGTACATGGCATCCAATCAGCTACAGGCATAGGGCTGAGTGGATTCTTTTTTATTAAAAATCTCAACTGGCTCCAGAAAGTTTAACAACCAAGTGCGTGTCCCTGTAGGTCTATCAACAGGGTGCAGTTATCAAACAAAATGGCAATTTCCCGCTATAGACAATATAGCCGTGCGGCATTAACATTCGCATTATTCGGTCGAAAGGAATTTACATGTGATGTTTATTTACGATCGGTTCATTTTCTCGGTGCGCGGTAGGCTTTTTTTTGCCAAAGATTGTATTTTGGTACTTTTTCTTACATTTTTACATTAATTTACATTCTTACTTTTAACAAAACTATTCGTAAACGTCCGAAATAAGTTGCGAATAGTTTAACCTTCAGGCGATTACTAGCATGATCTATTAAGGATATGTTTCACGCGTATATTTAAGTTTTTCCAACGCCTAAACATTAGAATGAGTTAATTTTTAACTTAAGAGCCTTACTCTTGTTCAGACAATTTCTCTCCGGTTACAGGATGGATGTCCACTGGAGCGTAGTCCCATTCTTTTTCCACTGCCGCAATATAATAAGTTCTCGTTCTATTCTCTGGTAGTTTTTCTTCTGAACATTTGTTTTTGACATGATATAAGAAGTTCATCTGAACTGCATATTGATTTACTTGCGTGACTTGATCTTCTAGGCTCCATGTTCCTAAAATTTAAAATATAACATCGTTTTATGCGTGAAGAAACCATAGACCCAGACTTTTATTTCTACTTACAATATTTTTTAATTTTTTCTGAATTTCAAATTTGGGAGAGTTGCATAAGTTGGGACGTTTTCAAGAAAATGTTTTTTGTAACCACATTGTATTAAAAAGACCGTAATTTATCTTCAACAGAAGCTATTAATACAATGCAATAAAAAATTATGAGCACTAAATACCAAATGAATCGTAAGTTATTTATAGATTTTTATAATTGTAACAATGTCCCATCTTACAAAGGTAGGACTCTGTCACGTGCCTAAATGTCAATCAGAGGTTGTCATGTGATCATGGAGAATCGACGGCGAACGGACGTGGGAAAGAAAGGCTCTTGCAAATATCTTCAGAACGGGAGGAAAAGCTTCTTCCCTAACGAAGAAAGAGCGTTTGCGTCGCATAAGTTGGCTTCGATTAATATTGTTTCTTATTATCGTAAAATCTTGAATACAGGCCGGGTATTCAAATACACGCCGGTCTCGAATAAAAGCCGGGTGGGGTGTTAAAAATAGATTAAACGCCGGGTCTTTTTCGGGGAATTTTTTTGTAACCGGGAAAACTAAGAGAATTTTACAAAATCAGGAAAAAATGCGAAACTGGAACGAAAAATTTGAAAAATGTCAATAATATTCTATCAAAATAGTTTTTTGGTGCTGGTGGTCAGGGGAAATTACGTGATAAACCGAGAAAAGTCAGGGAAGTTTACGAAATCGTTTTGCTACACACCCTATTATTGGGAATAGCCCTTAACGCCGGGTCGCCAATAAACGCCGGGTCTCGGTTAATCGCCGGCGGGGGGTTCCAGAGCATTGAAAGAAATAGACGCCCGGGCTTGTATTCAAGATTTTACGGTATTAGTTCCGTCTCTGTTGGTTCATTTTGGCATCTGACAGACTTTTAAGAAATGATATAGCATACTACAGCATAAAATGAGACAAAGCACTTAACTTTTCTGTGATTTTTATATTAACTTTGGGCTTTTAATTGCTACATGCAAAACACGTAAAACGTACTTTACCGTGATTATGCCCATTTTTCATGTGCCCGTTCTTTGCACTGGGTACACTGCTTCCAACCGCAGGTGGTTGGTGCATATGGTCCTTGCAGATTATAAAAAAACATTCTGTTATGATAACTTTTCAGTTTCTTCTCTTTTAATATTTTCTGTTTGTTCCTTGAGAAAACATTCTCCCATCTTAGAAAATTGAAACAATTCCGACTTAGGAAAATGGTAATTTTGAATTACATCTAGCACCATAGAAAATCTAATGGCGACAGGAAGCACATGTTATGAAAACAACAACTAATCAAAATATAAAATTATTAAATGGAACTGGAGATAATGTTCCAAGTTTAAAATAATGATATTACCAGAAAAAATGGAAAGAAAAATTTCATTTTCCAGGTCGTGGAATTTTTCTTTCCATTCACAGTTTATCTACGATGTTTCTATCTGTCGACAATTAGCACGACACATTTGTGAGTTAATTTATTTAGGAGTTAATAAAATATACCGGATTTTTCGTGGAAATTGGCTGCACTTTCGACCTCGTCGATAACATAGCGGCTGTCTCTTTCGACGAAGTGCTGAAAACTAACAACAAGTGGCACCAAGAATTGTTTGAATTTTTCTAAATCGGTTTTTCCCAATTTATGCAACTTTCGCTTACTTATTTCGGTGCTACCAAAAATATCCGAGAATTTGAATATTCTGCCCAAATCAAAAGCCATACGAGGTACTGCAGCTCTCGGTTCATCTTTCAGCTAGAGCACTAGATGTAGGGCCTCTCTTCATCTAGTGCTCTACTTTCAGCTGCTGCTCTGCCAAGTTTCGTAATTCTAGGCTCATTTCTTTGTGAGTTATTGCTGTTTGTGTGAATTTGCGCATTTCTTTTGCTTCTGTGAATTTCAAACTTAATCGACATGGTCATACTGTCAACAGGAAATTTTACTGCGAGGTTTAGAAAAGACTGAGGCAAAATTTCGCGCAAACGGCCCGAATTGAGGAAGAACAAAGATTGGTTGCTCCACCATGACAACGCGGCCGCGTCACAATTCGCTCGTTGTGAAAGAATTCTCACAACAAACAACATGGCAACGGTCCCCCACCCTCCCTACTCTCTTGATCTAAACCCTGCGATTTCTACCTCTTTCCTCAAATGAAAGGGAGACGTTTTGAAGATATCAAAGTGAAATAACTACTGTCCTTGAACATGTTACAGCCTACGGACTTCCAGGAATGTTTCTAAAAATCGCTGGTATCGTTACATACGTGCCGGAGGTGAACCAAAAAATAATGTTTGGAATCACCCTGTAAAAAATAATGCTTGAAGTGCATTGTAGCTGTAGCATATGCTTAAGAGGCTTGTTTTACTTTTCTGTGTTCATTTGTACGTATATTCATGGAGACATAAAGGTTTCTTTAAAAAGGTCGAAATGTTTTCGTAAGTTTTTGTTTATAACACGCAGGATTTTCAACCCAATGCAATGCCATTTTCAGGAAACTTGACAAACTACAGTACAAACAACACCCTGCAATCAGAATAGAAAAATATTAAATATTTGATGAAATATGAGCATTTTTACTAAATAATGTTTAACTGCGCATACGCACGCGATACCAAATTGTCTTTAGCATAAATTATTAGCCAAATGTATAGAGCTACTCTTATAAAAAGCCCAAGCAAATATCTTGAAAATTGAGAAAGATATCGCCGATAGAATGAGTTGAATTTCAGTTGCTCTCAAAAATAAACAAAACGATAAGGGGCTTTCTCCAAACTTTTATTTTTGGATCGGACACCAGTATCAATTTCTTCTTCTTACGCTGATATGAAGTCGATATGAAGTCAATATTTTTTCATGTCAGCGTAAGGATAAGTTGATACTGGTGTCCGATCCAAATTTAAAAATTTGGAGAAAACCCCTTATCGTTTTGTTTATTTTTGAGGGCAACTGAAATTCAACTCATTCTATCGACGATATCTTTCTGAATTTTCAAGACATTTGCTTGGGCTTTTTACAAGAGTAGCTCTATAAATTTGGCTAATAAATTATACAAAAGACAATTTGGTAACGCATGCGCAGTTAAACATTATTTAGTAAAAATGCTCATATTTCATCAAATATTTAATATTTTTCTATTCTGATTGCAGGGTGCTGTTTGTACTGTAGTTTGTCAAGTTTCCTGAAATGGTATTGCATTGGGTTGAAAATCCTGCGTGTTATGAACAAAAAACTTAAAAAACATTTCGACCTTTTTAAAGAAACCTTTATATCTCCATGAATATACGTGCTATTCTCATACAAATGAACACAGAAAAGTAAAACAAGCCTCTTAAGCATATGCTACAGCTACAATGCATTTTAAGGGTGATTCCAAACATTATTTTTTTGGTTTACTTCTTTGCTGGTCCCCTATTTGCCTTCGGGAGAAAACCTTCACTGAAATATATGAGGTGTAACATCCTTTTTACACCCCTGAAATTTCAGGATAATTCGTCAAGTATTTTTCTAAATATTCGACAAAATGTCTAAAATCGAAAGTGTCCAATTACGTTCTTCCAATCAGTGTACTTTGAAGGTAACAGCGGAAATTAGTGTGTAAGTTACGTTTTTCTGCTTTTTACAAGAAAATTCTCGGAAATTTTGGGTAGCACTTCGTTCATTAAGTGTTTTAATGCTATGGCATCTAAAGCAACTTAATTGTAATAACATTTTTATTTCATTTTACAGTCGATTTTCGATATTACGAACCTTCGATATAAGGAACGCCTCGTCATAACGAACAGAGTAGCTGGTCCCAACCAAATTACCCTTACATCTTATGTATTTAGCGTCACGATATAACGAACCCTGATATAACGAACTTCTTGTATTAACGAACGGTTCATCTGGTCCTTTCGCTATCATGCAATGGAAAATGACTCTCGATATAACGAACAGCAATTTGATTGGTCATTGAGCATGCAGCACAATGACGAAATGAGTTTTTCAAGTTGTAGTTCCATTTTCGAAAGCTCACCAATGAAAAAAATGTCCGCTAAACGGATTTGAAAGTAAGTTGAATGTGTTACAAAGTGTATTACTGCTATTTTAGCAATCTGATACCATAATGGGTTCCCATTATGATATCAGTAGAGCAGTTGCATAGTTACATTAGAAAAATCTGATGTGCCTACAGGTGAATGACTCAATTAGGAATTCAGGCTTCAAGTGCAGACAATTTTTTTTGTACGCACTGTAGTATTCTTTCTCATGGTAGTATTTTTATATTTTGTTCTAAAAAATTTAAAAATTCGAAATTTATGACATACATGTATTTTAAAATAAATAAATAAATAAATATATGTGTATATACTTAAGGGTAAGTGTGACAGAGCGGCGGCATTGTGGCGGGAGGTCTCTTCGGCCATCCGCGGGAGCAAGCGGTGGCGTCGAGATGAGCACAGCCACATGCGCCGCTAAAGAAGCACTGAGGAGCGTATAAGGGAGGTGTATTTATGCAGTTTTAATACTGTACATGTATTTATTTATTTATTTATTATTTAATACATGTAATGAAAACAATATTATATATATTACATACGTGTATGTACACGAAAGATTATCAATTTGGAGACACGATGCACCTTGGCAATCAGATTGACTTAATGGCAACACAGTACTGTAGCAATATGACACCTTCGAATTAAACATTTTAATAATTTCATTTACAGACTTCTTACAGCTTCTTCACGAAGCTCCTAATCATTGCCGCTGTGAAGAAAGAGCAATTCTTCATCTCTGTTTGTAAAAAAAATTGACTCTCAAAGTAACGAACTCTCGATATAACGAACGAATTTTCCGGTCCCATGGCGTTCGTTATATCGAGAATCGACTGTATATTGTCTCCTGTCATTTTGTCGTTTGCTTAAAATTTAAGGGGCAAACAAGTTAACTAGAAAAATTAAAGTTTTTTTACCGGGATTATCTGGAACCATGAGCAATGTCTGAAAAATATCTGCAGTAACGGTGACTGTGTCCTTTCTTCCTCCAAATATTTTGAATGTATTTCCATGGAAATGAGGTGAGTGAATGTCGTCCATTCCGCTGCCAACGCTCATCACATACCAGTTAACACGTTCTCCTTTGCACATTGTTAATCCTTCAAGATTGCCATAAACACGGCCATTTAGAGCTACAAAAAAAAGGGAAATATAAATTTGAGTAATCTTTCTATTGTTGTTGAGGGAAAATATTATTTAAAAAAAAATTAAAATCACCAAGTTCAAGTTCAATGAAAAAGATAGGATAAATGCACAATCAAATCTTTTGAAAATATAACTTTATTTGAAATTAATTTTTCAAAAAAACTTAGTCATAAAAAACAGCAAACACAAAATTAATATCGAAAAATCGAACAGTTGATGAATGAAAACAAAAACGAATTTAATATTCTCTAGTCAGTATATTTATTTAATCGCGTGCAAAATGAAGTTCACAAAAAACATTTCTTAAAAAGGTTTTTCCGAGAGAGGATCAAAAAGTAGCCTTAAAAATATGTTAAAAATTTGAAAAATCGCGCGATTATAAGTTAGTAACACCTTTTATACATAATTTGAAGAGTGGCCGACAGGTGACAGCATAAAGCAAGACCGTTTAACAAAGAGACGGCAGCATGTAGTAAGATGTTTTTTGAGTAATGAAGACCATAGCATTGGTTTTTCAATTGACATTCATCGAAGAATGCAACAAAAGTATAGAGAATTTTGTTTAAATTTACAACAAATATATGAGTGGGACAGGAAATTCAAAAGTGGTGTGACAAATGCGACTGATGCTGTTCGCTCTGTCATTATGGGCGCAATGGAAGAAGTTCTCAGAGCCGATAGGCGGTTGACAACCAACGAAATTGGTGAAATGGTGTTAATTAATTATGAGTCAGGCTTAGTGGGCGAGAGCATTAACGCGCGTTTTCCTTGATTGTTCCTTTATTAGCAATCTTGGAAGACCAAGCATAGTCTCAGTAGACTGATCCACTGCTAAAATTTCAATTAGATCCTATGGTTATTTAACACCCTTGAACTCTAAAAGTTAGAAGAGGAATAGAAAAGAGTTAAGCTTCAGCAGTCACATCATCAGCGAGGTGCTACAGTTTAACAAAGTCTCCGCTAGATATGTACCTAGGAATCTAATCTTGAAAATGAAAGATCTTCGTGTTGCAATGGTATTAACTTGAGGGATATAATTTTCTGTTATGGGTAGTTACTGGCGAGGAATTATGGATTCATTATCTTTAGTCGGAAAATAAGCAAGAAAATGAAAACATATAAGTAAACCAAAAACCAAAACAATTTCGACCAATACCATCGCAAGTTGATGGTCAAGCTTATTTTTTTAGGAATATAATGGTATAATTTTGAAACATTATTTGTCCAGAGGATCAACTGTGACCAGTAAGTCGTGTTCTGACCTCCTTGAGAACCATTTGAAACCCGCAATAAGGTCCAAGCGTCGCGGTTTATTCAGTTCTGGTTTCTTGTTAGAAAATTACAATTTCCGGCTGCACAAATCTCCCTGTTATTCAGCTGAGCTCGCGCCGAGTGATTTTGCCTTTTTCGACGATGTAAACATGTCCAGGTGACGAGAAATTTTCTACGGACGAAGAGGTGAGAATAGTGGTGCAGTCAGCCAAGAATCGAAGCTCTCGAGAAGGGTTGGTGGACCTTCATTGTATGCGGAGTATTGAAAAATGATGATGCATTTTTATTGGTGTGTATTTATATTTTGTTAATAAAATATTTAAAGCTAATTTTCGATCCTCCTAGTAATAATATTTAAATATTTTTTATAATTAAGATTTAAAATATACAAAAAATTAATAAATGCAGAGTAGGCAAAGGCAAGAAGATAATAACGCAAAAAATGAAAATTTCTTACATCTCATAATATTAGCTTCTAAGAAGGATTCATCAGTTCTTATATCTTCCAAATCTACATTTGGGCAGGCATTGCGGATACTTTCGGCGAAGTAATGGCTATATTGCTCGTTAAAATTAGAAAACATTAAATAGAATTCCTTATCTACGTGCCTCTGAAAGATTGTTAGAAAATAAAAAGCATTTATTAAATTTAGTATACAGGGTGTCCCAAATTGATGTATACACTCTTTGAAACGTTATAACTCAGCAACGAAAAGAGATAGAAATATAATGTTTGTCGTATTTTATTTCTTAAACTTCCTTAAACCCGTACATGTTCAAAATGTCCACCTTCTGCCACAGTACACTCCCAACACCGACGTCGAACAGAGCGACATACCGACTGGCTTGTAGCTAATGGAATATCATTGATGGAATGTTCAATCTGATCTCTTAATTCCGTCAGTGTTTGTGGGTTTGTGGCGTAAACCGTGTTCTTTAAAGTTCCCCAAAGGTAGAAGTCGAGAGGGGGTAAATCGGGAGATCGAGCTCTTTCTTCCACACCGACCTTTCAACACATCTTTCACCGTTCCTTCGGCTTCAAACTTGTCTCGGAGTTTTGTTACGGTTACCCTTGTTGGCGGTAGTGTACCAATTCAACCATCCAACGTCGTTGAACCTCAACAACATTCTTCACTTTCCAATAACACTTCAGTATCCTATTCACTTTCGTTCATCGAATGAAAGTCTCACCGCCATTTTGGTTTATAAACAAATGAACAAAAATGAACGTCTTGCTATGCTTTTCCAGCGCCGTCTGGATCATACACTACAAACTTTATATTCTATCTTATTTCGTTGATGAGCTATAACGTTTCAAAAAGTGTATACAACAATTTAAGACACTCTGTATAATGCAATTTATCAGAAAATACAGAATAAAAAAAATACTGAATATTTACGAAAGTTCACAACAAGAAAATAACATTTAAAAAGGTTACAAAAAATGTAAGTCTACCTGCAAATTGATCGATTGTGTGAATACAGAGGGATGAGTACGTTACAACGGGTTTGAATATGAAAATAATGAAAGAATGTGAACTTAAAGTGAGCGATATTGACCGTTGAGTCGAGGGATGTTTGGGATACTGAAAACAGATTGCATATTCGTAATTTTATGTAGCTTGAAATTCTCCCACAGGTCAATTGAAGACCGTTTTTGATAATACTCGCGAGCATTTTCATTTTCTCACTAGTTCGTTCACAGAATTTGATCATTTATGTAAATTTGAATAAGCTGTTTTTCGGGTTTCTCGATCTGCCCATTACACTGCTAGACGGTCCTGGATGGGATGGGTCCCGGTCTTCCTCTCTGCTCTACGGGACAGATGTGGTGGTCTTCCTACGATGAAGGCTAGGCGGATTGTCTCTCTCTCTCTCTCTCTCTCTCTCTCTCTCTCTCTCTCTCTCTCTCTTTCTCGAAAAGGCAATGATGGATCTCGGGCTTGGTCGCGATAGGGAATACTAACTGGTCAATTATGACCCATTTTATAGTTCGTTCGCCACTCCATTTTCCTCTTACGAAAACTTCGGGTTCCGAAACAAAATAAAATATTCTATGTGACTTAAATTAAATAAAAAGCAACAATTTTAAATTTCTTTCCAACATGGTCGCGAATGTGCCCTTCAACTTAAATTAAGACTCTATAAATCCACCAGACTCACGCTTAGCAATAGCGACTTGGATTTTATGAAATATATTTAAATACTGAGCCCGTACTTTCAATTTAATTCCTAGGTCTAACGACTCAATTATCAAGCATTCAAACCGCGCCATTCTGGCTAAACAATTATTTGACGCACCAGTGTTTCAATCTTATGCAATAATTAATTACAAAATAATGCTACGAGTGTTAATTCAAACTCCGTGCAATTTAAAGTTTTGTTTTGTATCGCCAGCCACCATTAAGAGCTAATTTAATGTGTGCTATTCTTCGTGTTCTTTATAAATTCAACTATAATTACTATTGAACAAATAGCCTTCCAAATATTAAGTTATAAGTGCTACCTCGTTTTAATCCCATAGTTACAATCCAACACGGGCATTGTGCTCCCAAAGTGTTTTGAACTTGTATCTACCTACAATACTGCATCTTAATAATTACTGTGAACTCAATTAGTGAGTCATACATTTCGTTAAGATATATAACCTAATGCATCTTATTGTAACAAGTAGTTTCAATAAAAGAGTAATGCATTTTATAAATTAGGTATCCCTCCCTTTATTTCTGTCCTTCTAATCAAAATCGTTTCCACTGCACGTGCACCCTGTACATGCAATTTCTCTAATGTTAAAGGGGATACTTATGGCCTCTGATTCTCTGCAGATGTTAACTATCTACTATGGGTGTTCAAGAAGAATCATGAATAGCCATTGAAAAGCTTACAGGACCAATGGATCTTAGGCCCATGTCTTAGGATGTTTGGATCAATTAAAACGGGAGGTTTTAAGGAAGAAGCGAATGGATGCAAGCGATTAGCGTTTTTGCATAGAAACCCCTTTCATTAAGAGGTCTGTATTTTGTTTACTCGATTTTGATTTTCGGTAATGGCTCCCCATCAAGTTTAGAAGACATTGGATTCAATTGTTGTTATCCATTTTGAGCAAGCATTAAACACTGACTTGCTTTAAAGATGTGTTTCTTTATTTTAGTAAGAAGTAGAATAAGTTGTATATATCCCTCTGTCTTCAAAAATCTCTATATGATGTTTTATATTACTTAAGAAGATCTGGTTTTTTTAGAGTAAATTTGGATATTAATTTTGGATATTTTTGTATAGTACAACAGAGAGAAAGACAGAGTGTTTACGTTTTCCCCTTTAAAGTTTAGCGTTCCTTGTCGGCAAACCAGGAGAGGTCCCGTTAGTCCAGAATAAGTGTCAGCCACTGCGTCGACGGCTGAATAGTACCGTCCGAACAAACAGTCTGGGTCTTCGGAAGTTGGACCTACGTCTTCTGGAACTCGCCACGTGTACGTTTTCTTCTCACCTGGTTGGACGGCAACTATGTAATAATGAACAAATTCATAATAAATCACTGTCTTTTATCCGACTTCTCAAAAAACATTTATATGCAGGGTATTCCAGAACTCCATACCAAATTTCTCAGGGAGGTATAGAGGATCCAGATGAACACTTGTCCCACTATATACGCAGTCAAAAAGACTCCGCGGCAATAATGGCATATTCATTGGGGCATGGTATCTGTTTTACGATTTTTATTTATCACACAGGTAGTTTTAAAATCAGAAAATCGTAGGTTTATATTAGGGAATGTGCTCGAAATGACGATCTCTCAACGTAGGTCTCAAATCGCTTAGACACTGAAAATTCTCACGTTCAAATATTCCAACATTTCTCAAACTTCCGCTGCTGCAGCTGTCAATCGTCCCATGGAACGTCCTGTAACTCGACTGAGGTTTCATACACCACACGTAAGGTCTCACTGTTAGTGAATGGTACCTCCTCGACCTACCAAATTGTTTGGAATCTGTCCAGGTAATTATGTATTTCTTGGGTGAAATGAAGAGGCGAACATCAATAGTACGTATTAGTACGTCCGCCAATAGCTCCGGTAATACGTCCTCAAAGAAAATCCGATAATCATCCAGGTTAGGCGAGCAAGAATTAAATACGGGCCAATCAGTTCTCTACGAAACGCTCTAGCTCAGGCAAATTATTCTTTAACATTGTAGCAGTTTTGATGTGCAAGAACAAATTGCGCGTTGGGTTGTCGGGAGCCCACACATATGAATTGTTTGAATTTAAGAGGCATTGTCATGTAAACAAGGCTCTGTTAGTGAACAGAAAACGTGTTGGGAGTGTGGGGTCAGCTTTGACACTGTTGCAATTACCATCGTGGAAATTGTTCTCCAAAAGTACAATCAGCAACTTTCACTGCGTGGACGTTTTGTTGACTTAAAAGATGCTTCGTGGACAACCTTCCGAACATGAATGCGGTGAGCATCAAGGGAATGTAAAATAGCACGTATACTTCTTGTTGGATTGTCTGCAGTCATTCTCGTTCTCTCCAGCCATTAGGAGGACAAAACGTTGTTGTCCTATATCGCTGATATTCACAGAAAATATCCCATATCACAAAGTCACCGATGAACATTTGCTAATGTTCAGTACACACCTGTACTGAGTATCTTTCATGACACAGATTACCTGCAACTCGCCCATTCCCGTTAGCAACTCCATACATCAGAATAAACTCGGCCAGTCTTTCCTTAGCGTAGTTCTGTGTGTTTGCAATAGTTGACTGCTGTCTTTATTAGATTGTCTTTACAAAAGTATCAAACAAACGTCTTTACATTGTGAAAATAATGGTTTATTTCATAATTTGTATAATTTAAGTTTCCCGATCATTGTCCTCTTACGATCAATATGATATTGCTGATCACGAAGTCATTTTAGAATATGGGTTTGTTAACGAAAAATATTCATCTCTCTCTACTACTCTCTACCTCCCTGAGAAGTTTGGACATGGAGTTCTGGAACAACCTATACAGGGTGAATACAAAAGTTTGAACCCCCCTTTTATTTTTTGAACCGAAGCAGATATGTCAATTTTGATGAATCCATTGAATAGGATTGGTTGGTCCGATTTGGATGATTTTTTTTTGTTTGTATTTTTATGCTGAACAAGTTTGCAATTGGGTTTTTTTCTCTATCCCTTACGGTTTTTGAGATAAATTTTGAATGTGTCCTAATTTGCATATTTGGGATGATGAAAAGTGCACCAAGGGATAGGCCACCCACAACTTCCTATTCACCCTGTAGAATAGCACTTCGCTTTTATTACAAAATGATCAAATCACATGCTCATCATTTGAAATCAGATTCCTTGCATCCAGGGTTTTCTCTTGGGAAGTGCTGTTATACGCTTGAAGCTAATGTTAGGGGTAGGCGTAAGGTTTTAAGATCAGAAATATGCATGTTCCTGTTAAAAGTGTGGTCAAAACCTTCTATAGCCTTACCTCATCCCTCTTAGTAATATTTATTAAATATTATAACATACAGGGTGATTATGATTAAAGTTACGATTTCAAAAATTGATAATTTGAAAACTACTCGTCAGAATGACCTGACATTTTAGCAGAACAATCGTGAGGCAATGGAATTTTGTTTGGCGAAGGGAAAAAAAATAGTTCCAAAATCTGCCAATAGATGGCGCTGGCAGGGTTCACATTGTCTGGAGATATGCAAATTACTAATACGTGACATGCGCACCGCGGACATAGCTGCCATAAAAATGCAGAGCACCAGCTCTTTGCTTGAATGCTTCATCATGACTGACTATGAAAGATAGCGCTTTGCTCTTGAAGCTTTTTTTTATAAGAACGAAGAGTGTGCACTAACAGCTATTAGGAAGTTTCGGACATTAAAATCCATAAAATCGGGTCCAATAAATTTTTCGTAAACCCCTGAACTCTATTGTTTCCTTTTGGCGAACAACATTCCTGTGTTTCACGAATCCATTTTTGGTTTTTCCCCTGACATAACCCTGCCAGCGCCATCTATCGGCAGATTTTGAAACTATTTTTTTTCCTTCGCCAAACAAAATTCCATTGCCTCACGATTGTTCTGCTAAAATATCAGGTCATTCTCACGAGTAGTTTTCAAATTATCGATTTTTGAAATCGTAACTTTAATTATAATCACCCTGTATATCCATACATCTTACTCAAACACTACTTCGAAAATGATAATGAAACGCGTTCTCTTGAAGAATACTATTTTCGCCTGAAAGCAAATGTTATTTGAAATAGGTTTTGATAATTTCATAGGTATAAGCATTTTTCAAACAACGTGGCTAGTTTCTTTATCATGTTTATTGTTTTCAGTCCCACTAAATTAATTATAAAGATTATCAATTTTATTCCCATCAAATTAGATCGTCGGGTATAATTCACCTACAGGTATTGGACACTGAAACTGAAACACCTTCGCAAATAGCAATGGATACCCCCAGGGCTGAATAGAACCTTCTGCTAGGTAATTAATCGTATGCATATCAATGAATCACGTGTCAGAGGTCTTGGTAGTCACTCCAGTAGAAAAGTTCGATAGTAAGCTTCAAATTGTCTGTGCAGAGCGCTATAATGGGAGACATATCCGACTTCAAAAGAGGGCAGATTGTTGGGGCGCGTCTAGCCAGGTGCATCTGTGTCCAAAACTGCCACACTTTGTGATGTCTCACGTGCTACAGTATCCAGGGTGATGTGTGCATATGAACAGGAAGGACGAACCACGTCCAGGAGGAGCAACTGCAGGGGAAAACGGAAGTTGTCGGAAAGAGACGTCAGGACATTGACCAGGATTGTTGCACGAAAGCGGAAAACCACCGCAGCAGAAATCACCGCAGAAATGAATACACACCTCCAGGAACCTGTGTGCACGAAGACAATCCGTCGTTGCCTGCATAAATCCAACATCCATGGCAGGGATGCTATACCGAAGCCTTTCATCAGTAGTACAAATGCCTCCAAGCGGGTTCAGTGGTGGCGGACGCATAAAACCTGGACGTTGGATGACCTCAAACGCGTCATATTCTCGGACGAGTCCAGCTACACTGTCTTCCAAACAACAGGGAGGGTATTCGTCTGGAGGAGCCCCTCTGATGCCTACAACCCAGACTGCTTGGCACCCACAGTCAAACACGGAGGTGGATCAGTAATGGGTGGATCAGTAATGGTTTGGGGTGCAAACTGTGCAGGACCTCTACCGATCCTTTCCAAGACGTGTTACTGCTGTGCTGGCTGCCCACGGTGCCCCAACACCTTATTAAATAAAGATTTTGGATTTCTACCAGGTGTTTCAGTTTCAATGTCCAATACCTGTAAGTAAGATTTCCTGTCGCAGTTCTACAGAGATACTTACAGTTTGTTTCCTAATTTATTTGACATTTCATATCAAACAAACATTCATTTAAATCCATTCAGAAACAATGCAGACATATTTGTTGCATCAATAAAGAATATATCAAAATATAAAAACTTTATTATTTATTTTATTTTAACATTATTAACATTATTTTATTTATTTGTAAAAAAGCTCAAACAATGAACAAAACTGAAAACAACTTGTTTCCTATTTTAGTGGACAAAACATAAATTGGTATAAATAATTGTTTAGAAGCGGGTTGGACCAACGCCACCCAGACAGAAGGCCTACGCACATAAATGTCATACATTGTTACATCATCATCAAACGGCCAAATTTAGGGCTTATTATTGGTAGAAATACGATTAACAATAGCCGCTTTAGTAATGATGTAAAATGTATGACGTTTTTGTGCGCAGGCCTTCTGTCTAGGTGGTGTTGGTTGGACCAACACCACCTAAATAGAAAGTCTGAGCGCGGAAACGTCATACATTGTTAAAACGTCATAGGAGTCATCTTTAATCGCATTTCTACCAATAATAAACCCTAAATTATGACTAGGTATGATGACGAAACAATGTATGAAATATTCGCGCTCAGGCTTTGAGTAGAGTTGATGTTGGTTGGACCCTTATTCTGTTTGATACTTCAAATACTTTGTCTTTCATTGAAGTAATGAGCTTCTGAAGGACTTCAGGATCCAATTTAAACCAAGCATCAGTAATTGCTTTGCGTAGAGAGTCAACGCTTTCAAATTGTTTGCCATCATGGTATACTGAGCGAACTATAATCCACAAGAGATTCTCTATGGGAGTAAATCGGTACTTTTGGGTAGCCATTGCATATACCGAACAACTTTAGCATCCAGCCACGCTTTTGTTGCCTTGGAACTGAAACATGAAACGTTGACTTGTTGTGGAATCCATTTACTTCCACAAATATTTGGTCCGTATGGCAATGTAAATTCTTGCAAAAGAACTCGTAGGACGCAAAATTCCGTCTCTCTGAAATGAATGACAGTGGAGTTGTGCCAATGAAACCGAAACCGGCCCAAATCATAACTGACCCACCAACTTGCACACGCGTAGAAAAAATCTTTTTTTTTCCTTTCGAATATCATGCCAATAAGAAAGTACCCCGTCTGCCCCATCCAGATTGAATTTCTTTTCATTAGTGAATAAGACTACAATCCATTCATCATCTCGAATCATGTGGTCCTTGGCCCCGTGTAAACACGTTTAAGTGTGGCAGTTAATGGTGGTTTAGACTTTTTCTTCATATATTGCAAAACAGAAGATGATGTCGTGACTTACCAAACAGCTTTTCGTTTCACTGGAAGTTGAAGATCGGTTGCAATCTTTGCAGCAGAGTGTCCAGTCTTAGCAGCTTCTCTGATAATGTGCATTCTGTCACGCTTACTGAGATTCGGCCCACGGCGTTTTGGTTGTTGTTTTGAATTTTTTCTCTTCAAGTACTATCCAATGGTTCTCTGGTTTACCTAATAACTTTGCAATATCAGAAATTTGGCCCTGTTCATGCTCAGATAGTTTTTTCCTTTAAGCCCTTTTTTGTCTTAGTCAGGTTGTCTTTTTGCATTAAATTGTCATCTGCTATATCTTTAAGCTTGCTTATTTTTTTTGTCCACTAAAATAAGAAACAAGTTGTGTCCAGTTTTGTTCATTGTTTCAGCTTTTTTACAAATAGAAAATAATGTATTGCTTTTATAGTTTGATGTATTGTTTATTGATGCAACAAATACTGTCCGCGCGCCCAATCTATTCAGTGTTGGGGGACAAACAGCCAAATTTGAGTCGATCCATGTTTCATCGATGTAAACAATAGGACGATTTTCTTTTCTTATTTTTTCATATTTCTCGGATATCTACCTCTCCATGCAAACGTTTTCATTCGTTTGGAAACACGACCAGAACCAACGATATGAACTGAGTAGATCGCTCATGAGCTGCTTTCAGCGCCACTACCGCTTCCCCATTTGCATGGATGATAAAAACCAGGATGGAAAACTCCTATGCGTCGCATGTCAGGAAAATTTCAGTGGCGCCCTCGGACGGCGTGCACGTTGAAACTAAATGTAAATAATGCCGTCGTCTGGTACGCAATACTGCTCGGCATTTAATTGCTCAAATTCCCGGAAAAATAATCCAAACCTATCGTTTATTCGATTTCCTAAAGATGTACAAAGGTGAATACTGTAGTTATTAGGCAGGCATAAGTTTTTCGTTTCGTTTCAAAATCGAAAAAAAAAATAATAATGATTCTGCTCATTTGACAACTCATAAACGTTGATCGTATTGCAATGCCTACTTTATTATTAAATTGGATGTCTAAATGGATTCAAAACTCTCGAAGAGAGGATTTACGAGGTCGTGAAGGGGAATTAAACAGTAAAGGCTACGTAATATGTGCCAAGCATTTTGAAAGTTAACAATTTATGAATAATGAAAAAAGGTAAACATAAGGCTAAGGCATCATTTGGTGAATGTTGTATATAGTGATCAATAAATTTGTGATAATATCAAACAAATTTGCATGCCTTGATTTTTTTTTAATCTTTCAATCAAATCCCAGTTATCAATCAACTCATTTTATTATGTTAATGAAGTAATCAGACGTACTTTGCAAACACTGCAATAACAGAGTAATCTTGATTCATCTTAAGCATCTACATTCTAGCATTTTTGAAAACACTGACCTGCAAATTTTAAAAAAAGTAAATTGTCCACATAAGACAATTAAAATGTCTTAAAATGTTTTCCGTTTCAAAAATATTTCAAATTAAATATGTTATTTTAAAATTAGTTTCTATACGGTAATGCTTGTTCTTGAGATGATTACCCTGTACATGGTTTTTTTCATCCATGCAACTTTTATTTATTGTAAATTCTGTGATAAAATAATTTTGATTTTATTATGAAAATTGTTTCCTTATTTGACATATTTAAACTTACTTCCAAGCTAAAATGGATTAAAAAGTTCTTGTTAATCAAATACTAAAAAAATTCTTCTTAAAAACTTAATTCCTATACAATCTCTATGGGAGCGACTGCTAGAAAACGTGCAAGACACCAGATGGCGCCAAAAAATCGAAGTTGACCGCATAAAGATAAGGAGTTTTCCATCCTGGTTTTTTTCATCCATGCCATTTGAAAGCCTGTCGGCCATTGCTTTGGTTGGCAAAAAATGGCCTTCATCGTATTTGAAGTTTGCGTAGACAAACACAGTAAAACTCAATGCCGATTTCTTGTCCAGCTTTAAATTGTAGTAATAGATATATTAAAGGTTCACCACTAACCTTTCACAGGAGTGTTTTTTTCTTTCTGCGTCTTAGAATGTTTTTCTCATGTAAAATTTCTGGTTGTCTTTTATATCGTGGTTGTTGATACATAAAAGACGTCGATATTCAACCATGTTACCGTCGTTTCAGTGATACCAGTGTGACGTTATCACGTGTTAGGTAAAATAATCGTTTTATAGTAGAATTGATCATAGGAATAATAGAGGGTATTATTCAACTTCTTTACGAGAATATAGTAATGTAAGCGTTTTTGGACGTAGTGGCATATCAAGTGGAGATAATGTAGAATTATAAATTTGGATAATTATTGGAAGGCACATGATTGTGAAATAAGGAGGGGTGAAGCAATGACAGGAAGAGACGTTCTTTTCGAATTTTAATAAGTATTGCTGATACTAGTCATTGGAATACCCCAATAAATAGATATGTTGATTTATTTAATGAATTGTTTGTAACACGGATTTTGTGTAGTATTTGGGATCGTTGCTATTTTTATGGTTTATTCACTTTTTGAACTTGTGAATTGTTAAGAGGGGAAGAGAGCGGATGCTTGCGAAGCTATAAATAAGAGAGAAACCGAAACTTCTTCATGAGTCATGCTTGAGAAGTGTTAGAGGTAGGCTGCACGCCTTTTCCTCTCGTTTGAAGTAACGGAAAGTTATGGAATTGATTGGAGATAGCATTTGCGAAAAACGCTGCTGTGCAACTTCCACAGTTAGCCAAGTAGCTAGGCTGATTTCTAATTCAATTCATGGTGTGAGCTGGCTCATCAAAATATAAGTAGAAAGATAATATGGGTTAAGCAAGTAGGTAGTCGAGGGGAGGCGGAACGCTCTCTCCGGCGACTGATTGAAGGAGGAGGGTCAAGTGAGATGCGCCACGGCGGCTACGTAACCTCCATAGTCACTAATGCGATCCGGTGGCTCTTTCCTCCCGAAATCAAGGCTTGCAGAAACTCATAAGTCATCATATAATATGGGAAATTTGACATTATGGTATAGTGACTCCCGATTGGACATTTAATGATATAAAGAGACTCCCGAATAAGTAACATTGAAATGGAACATGTATGCGATTGATATTCTTCAGAGTCGTCAGTTATGATTGGAATCAAAATATGGAAATTGGAAATCCGACATTCTTCAAAGCAATTGTAAACGATCAATGCGATATTCTTCAGAGCAACGTGATTTTTTCTTCAAGCGACAGGCATAATTAGGAACCCGACAATGAGAGAAGAAGACAACGGCATATTATGCGAGATCTTCTGTTGAACTTAGTGGGGACACTTTGAGACCTCCAGTGGACTCACTCACTAATCGATCCGGATTTTCTTCAGATATGTTTTTGTGCTTCAGAATGCTAAGTGATATAATTTATGGCCT
>JAHWFO010081060.1:1126873-1201786 GCA_023313115.1 Rhysida immarginata | reverse complement strand
ATTCTGATCTTAAGAAGGGGGGGTGGTTCACTCAAGCTGATTGAGGTAGCATTGACACCCATTATATTAATTGTGAAGTCAACGACATAAGATTACAGTGGCGCCACAACGTGAGGCAAAAAAGGGCACTTACTTTGGCACCCACTGTGTAAAATTCTAAAATCAAGGGTATAAGGTTACACCAGAATGATTGTTTAGAGGTATTTATGAAATTATATACCGCATTTATTAAAAAGCATCTAATTTGGGAGAGGTCGCTTAAGAAATTTCAGACTACAAGCACGATGTTGGTGTGGGGGGGGTGCTTTCTCAGCTGGCGACAAAGTGGATATATAGTAATGGCGCTTTGGCAGGCGATGTTGTTCTGCCAACCACAGTAATGGCGCCTACACAAACAATAGAGATTAGTTCCACTTTTCGCCGCCTTCAAATTGCCCCAAAGATGGCGGCCACATAAGCGATCTACTCATTTCATATCGTTGGCCAGAACTCATTTTTGCGCTACTTGATTTTAGCGTTTTTCCTCCCTTCATAACTATAGACTGATCTGCAACTATCAGCGACACCACACGAGCACATTAAGCAACCCAGCGGTCTTCTCGTGGCGTGCGGACAGTATGTCTTCTCGTAAATGAATGTTTATTTGATATGAAGTGTCCACTAAATTAGGAAACAGACTGTACATATTTAAATTATCTTTTAAATAAACGTAGACAACATATTCTTATGAGAATAAATAGCCACAAAGGTATTATATTTAAAATGTGTAATGCTATTTGTATATCTCTGAAATAATTTTTCTCCAGAGATAAAAAAAAATGTTAAATTATTAAAAAAATATACTTACCATTAGGACCACTGTCATACTGTATTCCACTCTCATCGTAATCAACAAAAAAACGATAAGGTTGGATAGAGTAGTTTCTCGAGGCTGTATTGTAAAAATGGACTTTGACGATATCTCCAACTTCAGCCTTTATAGGCGGACCTAAAAGTCCTAAGTGATTTGCGTGTAGAAGTCTGTCTTCGAAATTTCTTGTGTATCCTTTAAACAATGCTTTCTTATAGTGTCCATTTAATTTACATGTACTGTTACTGTTGGCCACATCACCGAAACTTTGACTAGCTAGACTACGAGATGAAAATGAATAATGAAATTTATATTAATACAACATAAAAAAACTGTAATATTTTATAATAAAAATTAATTTTTAATTTGAGAATATACATGGTGATTACAAAAGAACTTCACACTTTTAAAAATTTATTACATCAAAGTTATTCAGAATATAGACACACCACATATGGATTCTTAAAGAAAATCTCTTGAAGTTTATTGTGACACAGTTAAAGAT
This sequence comes from Rhysida immarginata, assembly GCA_023313115.1. Taxonomy (NCBI): domain Eukaryota; kingdom Metazoa; phylum Arthropoda; class Chilopoda; order Scolopendromorpha; family Scolopendridae; genus Rhysida; species Rhysida immarginata. The sequence continues at coordinate 1,200,431 of JAHWFO010081060.1, read as the reverse complement.
GTTCAATATGCCCCCCTGTCGTGACACGGCATACATCAATGGGGTAGTCGAATTCGTCCCAAACCCGCATTAACATGTCTCCAATCCCACGTATCGTTACCGTAATGCGTTCTTTCAGCTCGTCTAGGTCACGGGGAAGGGGTAGGGTGAAGACCTTGTCCTTTACACACACCCATAAAAAATCACAAGGTGTGAGGTCGGGGCTCCGCGGTGGCCACTCTGCAAGTTCCAGGTTATTGTTTGCTGACCAATTCACCGTTGTGATTTCTTTTTATGGGGATGTGTAAAGGACAAGGTCTTCACCCTACCCATTCCCCGTGACCTAGACGAGCTGAAAGAACGCATTACGGTAGCGATACGTGAGATTGATGGAGACATGTTAATGCGGGTTTGGGACGAATTCGACTACATGTGGGCATATTGAACATCTTTAACTGTGTCACAATAAACTTCAACAGTTTTTCTTTAAGAATCCGTAATGTGGTGTGTCTACATTATATTCTGAATAGCTTTGATGTAATAAATTTTTAAAAGTGTGAAGTTCTTTTGTAATCACCCTGTATATACTAATTGGGATTGGCTTATAAATTTCTTTGGATATTAGTACTAGTATGCATTCCCATGTTGGATTTGATAATGACCGACACCGAATTTCATGTACTTTTACGAGTATATAAATGAAAAGCATATTTGAAATGTAAATGCTGATGCGTAGATTTTCCCGTTAAAGAATGAGATATCTTATTTTCGCCCCTTTTGTAGCCATATGCCTTAGAATACAGAAGAAAAATTATTTAGAAAACATTAAATGGATATTTCGTTCAATTATACAGGGTGTTTTTGAATTGAGTACAGATTTTTTGGGAGATGATAGAAGAGGTCCTTAGAAATATTTTTTGTCATATGAACATGGGGTCCCCGCAGCTCCGTTTACTTACAATTTTGCATTGAACAGTCAAATGACACCGGGACGCAGTGTGCGTTGGTAGCCTAGATTATTTTATTTTTAACAATTAACACAAGCAATCTACTGTAATAACTTTTAAAGTAATTGTTTGCAAAGAAATTTCAAGGTGCACGTGCTTGCTTGTTGAAAAGTCTTAGGACAAACTTCGTCAAGGAGAGTCCATGGCATGGAAAAAAACATCTGCCTACTATCAGCTGTTTGTAGCATTACGTGGCCATACCAAACCAACAGAGAAGTCTCAGTGCGATGAAGTAGCGGCTCAAAGCCTAAACATTTATTGTCCTGCTGTGCAGTCTATATCCAACCCCTTTGTAAAATACGATTAGTCCATATGTAAATGAACTAATCGCATTCTGGGAAAGCAGTAGGTAAAGATTTGTTTTAAAAAGTTCACTTGATGTGCTTTTTACATGTGTAATCTAGGACTACCAACGCACACTGCGTCCCGGTGTCATTTGATTGTTCAATGCAGTATTGTAAGTAAACGGAGCTGCGGGAACCCCATGTTCATATGAAAAAAAATACTTCTAAGGACCTCTTCTATCATCTCCCAAAAAATCTGTACTCAATTCAAAAACACCCTGTATATTAGACAATGTACCACATTAATGGAGAATGTGACGTTCCTTTGATCGTTACATATAAAAACAATGCATCTTAGTTTCAATTTCTGCGAGTACCCTTTCATTGCAGAGAATAAGCAGATATGGTGGATCATACCTTTTAATCAATAATTTAGTTAGTAAAAACATGTTGAAAAATGAGTAGCACTCGAAATACGCATTCATGGTAAATAAAACCTTGTGGAAAAGCGGTGGCTTCTGGTGTTTTTGCTGATTTCATATCCACAGGTTACTTTTTATTTTTAAATAATTAATCAAATAAATCTCCTTCCTTATTATTAATGTTGTGACAATATTCTGGTTGTCAAACATTTCAGTGCACATTTTTATTTGACTTCCGTGCAGCTCAAAATGATAGATCCATCCAAAAACTCGCAGTTAAAGTATTTTAATACCCAAAAAACTGTTGTAGTTGTAATACATATAAACTAAAAACAGTAAATTACCTTAAAAACAACATTATTTTTCCAATTTTTAAACAAATAATACTAAGAATAACATTGCTCAAGAAGATAGGTCCACTAAACTTAATATCCTGTGTGTGTCTTCCATTTTTGGAAATGACTTTGGAAATTCTATCAGGAAATGAAAGTACTAATCTTTCCAGGTTTTTCTTTTCAATAGCATCCCTCTTTTCACAGATTGCTTGCTTCAGATCTTCAGTGGTGCTATACTGTTACCCACCTTCATACACTGTTCGTGTTAAGATGCTCCACAGATTTTCTATGGGATTCAGATCACGAGAACATGCAGGCCAATCCATAACTTGAACCCTATTTGCCAGGAAGCACTCATATGTTGACTTTGCAGTGTGCGGTGGGCATTGTCCTGCTGAAACATCCAGAATGGCCCACCCAATTCTTCTGCAACTGAATACTTTGAGGATTCATGCGCCCATCAACAAACACAATTGTGGAATATCCATGCCAGCTAAATGCAGCCCACACCATTACTGACCCACCACCTTGTCGTTTAGAATATATTTTTTCTTCTTTCCTTATGTCATGCCAATAACACTGCCAACTATCTGGGCCATCCAGGTTAAATTTTTTTTCATCACTCCATATCATCTGCTTCCATTTTTCCTTCCACAACATGTGTTCTCTTGCCCAACACGTCCTTTTTTTCTCGTGGTTGATTTTAACACAGGAGCACTTTTTCTTTTCTTGTATTTCAGAAAGGGGCACTTAGCTATAACTCGTTTCACTGTTGATTTTGAAACACCATATCAGGTCTTCCTGCAACTTCAGCCACATTTTTTGGCAGCTATTTCATAAATAATAACCCTTTTTTGCCTGCTGCTGACTTTGCTTGGCCTATCTGTTGTCTTCTTTGTGCCATACCCTTCAGTCATATGAATGTAATTTTTAATTACATTGTGGGAACGATTCAGCTGCTTTGCAATTGATCTATTTGATAGTCCATGATAGTCCACTATCTTTTATAATCTTAATTTGACCCTTTTCAAAGTCAGATAGAGAGTTGCCTCGACCCATGATTACACACAAAATTTGTCTTCAGCAGACTTAAAAACCATCTATAATTGCCCTTACCGCTATTTATATTTATGAGTGCACACCCCTTATTAACAAAAAACGCAGTTAATTATGTAAACAAATCAAATAAACAAAGCGGACCTATCTTTTTGAGCCATGGAAAATCAATGTTTGGTCTTGTTTAGTATTATTTGTTTAAAAATTGGAAACAAAAATATTGTTTTTAAGGTAATTTATTGTTTTTTTTATGTATTACAACTCCAACAGTTTTTGGAGCAATAAAATATTTTAACTGCGAGTTTTTGGGTGGACGTATCATTTTGAGCTGTACCTTATACAATAAGTGTGAATTCTTTCTCATGAAGCGTAATACATAATTGTGTAATTAGTCAAATTACACAAGGAATTGGGCGTTATACAAATTTGATTAATATAACTATCAGTTTGTTCTCGGGACGTACCAATTATTCCGATTGTCTTTCCTATTTTGACTATTATAGATTGTTATCGAATATCTAAACTCGTCAATATTTGTTTCAACATTTTCATTATGCATTATATAATTTTTTCAAACTACTTTCACTGGAAGCCACCTCTATTGTAATTCCGCCAATCATTGATAGGTTAGTCATTATTGATAACATATCTTCACTGAGTGGGCTGGCCAGATGGCCGAGAGGGCTAGGGCGTAGGCTTTCTAGTTCTCAAGCCCGCCTGGTCGTGGGTTCGAATCCCGCCGTGGGCATGAATGTTTATGTTTTACCCGGGCTGCGTACAGATATAACTTGTGTAAAAGGCGTAAAATGACCTTAGTAGTTGACGCCAAAAAGTTTAATAAACCAACCAACTAACCACTGATTGGCGGAAGGAGGCTATATATCCAGGTGCTGTATCCCATACTAGCTTTGTAATAGTCATAGTTACTGACGATGAAGTCAAGTCGAAACGCGTAGAACAGTAATAAACTGCTACCATATCGCTGTTCCTGGACCTATTGATTTATTTACTCTTGTATATGTTTGGTGAGAAAGGCTAAACGTAACCGCTTTGTGTACGATCACATATCAAAGACTGTTCCATCCATTGTAATTTCGCTAATGGCAAGATTTGATGCCCAAGGAAGCCAGTTGCTACCATCATCTCAAATATTGACGCAATTGCGAGAAAAAATCATAGAAACACCATTTTGCTTGGTAACCGTCATTTCCTTGAATACAGTGCGAACGCAAAGTGCTTGAATATCTAACCACGGTTAAGTACCGCGGGTCTACTGACCGTGATTATCTCAGTGCGAACATAAGAGTCCTAACACTATTGTTGAAGGTAGACGCCTGATAAATCTGAAATTTAGGTCTTTTCTTTTCCTGCCCATATGTAATAGGAGGATTCGCTGGTGAATGAACTCGTGGATTCAGGGTAACCTAGCACTGATAACTATGAATAGACTCAGACTCTAAGTTTGTATTCCTTCTTAAACCTAACTATATTTTAAAAATATTTCTTTTTTTTTCTTTAATTCTCGTAGTATTTGTCTGAAGGCTCATTGTAATAAGGGTACCTTTTGTGAAGAGGATTTATATTAATAACTACGATGTCCTGTCTAGTTTAATTCTTATACGAGGGTAAATCAAAAAAATCGGTTCTACGAATTTTTTCACCGCAATTTATTGGTCAAACAAGACGACATTAGGTGTGCAGGAGTGGTCTTCATTACTTATTTTTCTAATATATACACCACCAACGGCAATGCATATTTCCCACCGTGACACCAATTTGGATATGCCACCGTAACCACTGCCGCACAGGATGTGGAACAATCAACGCAATATCCTACACGGCCACGCATATCAGGCTACGCCGTGCCTTGCTTGATAAGCGACAGAGTGATCACGTCCGCCTCCTTCCAAGGAAAAAATCGCTAGGTACGCTGGGAAATCATGGGTCATCCGCCATACAGTCAAGATCTGGCGCCCTCGGCTTATCACCTCTTCGGCACGATGAAGAAGGCATCGGCTGGCCAGCACTTCTCGTCTGATCGTGAAATGCAACATGCTGTGCGGCAGCCGACGACGTTTTATGCAGCTGGCATATACACATTTGTGTCACGATGGGGAAAATGCATTGCCGTTGTTGGTAGAAAAAATAAATAACGAACTGCTATTTCTGCACATCTAATGTCGTCTTGTTTGACCAATAAGTTGGTATGAAAAAAAATTCATCAAACCGAATTATTGATTTCCCCTCGTATATATGTATAATATATATTTTCTTATGATTTTTATGCAATTTTTTCTGGGAACCTTGAGGAATATGCACAGAAATATTTTGTAAATTGAGTGTTTAATAAAGGCTTTATTCTATACACTTCTGGTTATTTTTCCTTTGCCTTAAAAGACTTACTATTTTGTTTCTCCAGTTTAATGGAAATGCAACATGAGGATGTGACAATGTCGTAAATAAATAAGGTAATTATAAATAAAATAAATTATTAAAAATCACCAATTATAAGATCTGTTGAAGTTTTGTATGGGAAATGAATTATTGTTTATCATGCCACCCCTTCTCTTATAAGGTGCGTCACATACAGTAGCGTTCAAAAGTAACTGGTCAAACTGTTTTTCGACAATAAATGTTGAAATATTTATTGTATATGAATAAGGTTTTAAAATTATTTACTTTAAACCTTTGTAAATACGCCCTGAAAAAATTAGCTTATTTCAAATACTTGTCTTTTTTTAAAACATAAAAATGCAAATGAAGCGCGCTCAAAAGTAACTGGTCGTGTTCATTGTATGGTTCGGGGGTGTCCTATATCACGCATTCGCAAATGCAATGCTTTTGTAAGGTTCATTGGTATTCATTAAACATGGATCCAAGAAAATATATCTCCTCTCCTGTAAAAAACGCTGTTGTGAAGGACGTTAGCAAAGGACGTACTCATCAGGCAGTAGCTTAACAATTTGGTCTAAACAAATCAGCGGTTACTGACATAATGAGAAGATTTCGATTGCGAGTCATCGTCTCACGAGCTGTGAAATCAGGTCGACCAAAAGCCACTACTCAAAAGGCAGATAATATCTTGCGAAGATTGTCAAAAGCCGATCCTCACTAGAATGCTGTGGACTTAGATCGTGAAATGCAAGAAAACTACAACGTCAAAGTTAGTGTGCAGACTACAAAACGTCGTCTTCGTGAAAGACAATTATTTGGTCGTCGACCTGCCAAGAAACCTATAATTTCTATGAAAAACCGAAAAGCCAGGATAGCGTTTGCTAAAGATCACGAAAAGTGGACATCCAAGGAATGGAGTAAAGTATTGTGGAGTGACGAGTCCAAGTTCCTTCTGTTTGGAAGCGACGGAATTTCTTATGTTAGACGTCCTCCAGGTTCCAGATTCGATCCAAAATACCAGTTACCAACTATGAAATACGGCGGAGGAAGTGTGTTGGTGTGGGGTTGCTTCAGCCGTTAAGGAATGGGGCCACTAGTCCGTGTCGAGGGTATCATGAATAAAATCGCATACAAGAATATCTTACAACACATGCTGCCCTATGCAAGATCTAATATGGGGCCTATCAACACGATAATGACCCGAAACATAAAGCTCATGTCAACACAGACTGGCTCCGTTCTAACCGAATCCGTGTTCTCAACTGGCCATTACAATCACAGGACCTAAATCCGATTGAGCACATCTGGGAAGAGTTGTCTCGTCAATGTGCCGGTAAAAAAGCAAAATGTGGCTGTTTTATTCTGAGAAAAATCTAAAATTGAAGCTTTAGTGGATAGTATGCCTCGACGCTGTCAAGCTGTGTTAGCGTCTAAAGGTTATCCAACAAAATGTTAACAAATAAAGGTTGTTCTTATTAGTAAACATTGTTTTGTGTTTTTTTTGTTTATATATTATTTCTGTAAGTTAGGCGTTGACCAGTTACTTTTGAGCACGCTCAATTTGCATTTTTATGTTTTAAAAAAAGACAAGTATTTGAAATAAGCTAATTTTGTCAGGGCATATTTACAAAGGTTTAAAGTAAATAATTTTAAAGCCTTATTCATATGCAACAAATATCTCAACATTTAATGTCGTAAAACAGTTTGACCAGTTACTTTTGAACGCTACTGTATGTATAGGACCACCCATATTTTCTCTTGTCTGCAAGAAACAAAATAAAATAATTAAAACATTGTCACTGTATCAGATTCTCACAACTATTATTTATTGTCTCCAAAGAAAATACTGGAAAACAAACAACAAGAATAAGAATTTAAAATAGAAATTAAGCTGTCCCATAAGTATAGGACCAGCATCACTTAATGCCGTTTTTCGAGCAGAAAAATCAACAAAGCAGTGATTAATCAGTGAATAGATGACACTGGTGATTACCTAATAGGGTTGCCTCCACAAAAACTTTCAAGTGGCTGTAAACAAGCAACTTAAACACAATGCCTCGTAACACCACCTTGTCAGACTATGAAAGGGGTCAAATTGATGCTTTGAAAGCTTTTGGAGTGAATGTACGAGGTATAGGAAAGGCTATAAGTCGGTCACATAAAACTGAACTTAATTATTTGAAAGCTGGTGCTCAGTATGGCCAGAAAAAGAGACCTGGGAGACCTCAGACGACGACTAATCGACAAAAAAGGGCGATTATTAAAAAAATGAAAGACCCCACAACATCTTTGCGTGCGGTGGCCAATTCTGAAGATGTTCCAGTATCAAAATCAACTGTGCAACGGATTGCGAAGCAGGCATCATCTCTTGTGTACACGAAAAGAAAACAGCAACTTGCACTCCAACTGCACCACAAGCAGAAACGGTTGGCCTTTGCCCAGTCAGTGATGTTCTGGACAGAAGATTGGAAGAGAGGGGAGAAAAAATTCAATTTAGATGGGCCAGATGGCTGGTAATATTACTGGCATGACATCAGGAGGAAAGAAGAAATGTATTTCATATGGCTACAGGGAGGAGGATCACTTATGGTCTGGATTGGCTTCGGATGGAATGGTAGAACCAATTTAGCTATTGTTAGTGGAAGAATGAAGACTTCAGATTATCAAGATCTGCATGATATTCATCTTTTACCGTTTGGAGAGAAGATTGGAGAGACCAGATGGATTTTCCAGCAAGATAATGCCCCAGTTCACCGTGCAAACAGCACCTATGAGTGGTTTTTAGCAAACTGGGTGCAAATTATGGACTGGCCTGCCCTATCTCCAGATATCAATCCAGTGGAAAATGTATGGGGCGCTTTAGCCAAATCTGTTTACGCAGGTGGTAAACAGTACCTCAATATAGAAGAATTAAAGTATGCTGTGTTGAATGCCTGGGAAAAAATTAATTCAGATTATCTGCAAAACCTGGTCACAACTATGCAAAACCGAATTTTCAAAAATATTGTAAAAAGGGATGATTTATTGGGCATTAAGTGATGCTGGTCCTATACTTATGGGACAGTTTAATTTCTATTTTTATACATTCTCATTCTTGTTGTTGTTTGTTTTTCATTATTTTCTTTGGAAACAATAAATAATAGTTGTGAGAATCTGATATAGTGACAATGTTTTAATTATTTTATTTTGTTTCTTGCAGACAAGGGAAAATATGGGTGGTCCTATACTTAAGTGACGCACCTTATAATAAGATACCTTTTAATTGTTATTCACTGTATGAAAAGCGAATTAGATGTATAAACACTTGATATTTGTTTATAAGATTAAAATCTTTTTTCCAATTTTGGCTGCCCTGCTTAGTCACATGCGTGGCTAATAGCGTACATAATTTATGGCCTGCTCATTGCAAACAATTAATAATGTCCATTTCGAATATATCAAAAACATATGAATTCAGGAAGATAAATTTTAATAATGAAGAAAGCAACAATGCTGCATACTTTGTTTTTTCTTAAATACTTTGAACTTTCTTGACCATCCACTATGGTTTTCGCTAAATGTGTACCATTTTCCCCTGTCATATAGCATATCAGACAGGCGGCTGAAATCGGCATGCGTTTGAAATATCGATGTGTGATTGAATTCCTGAGTGAAGAGTACACTTCAGCCATTCTAATTCCTCATAGCAAGAACAACCCCAGTTTATCGAGAACAGCCAGCTCAAGATAGCACTGCATTATTGCTAAGTTCAATGATCCAGTGTATGTTATAAAAGGGAGTGCAACAAATTAATCGGGCAGCTTTGCCCCAGTGCCATATAGTCCTGATTTGGCTCTGATCTGTTCGGCTGATGAAAGCGGTTCTCTAACACGGATGCTATCAAGAAGTAACTCAGTCAGTCCGATTTATATTTTTCCACATAGAAATTTGTTGAGCGTTGGAGAAGTTGCAGAGAATCAAAGTGGTTATTGTAAAAATTTAATGGAAAGTGAACATCAATATAATTTAATTTTATGGAATATAAAATAAACACTTGCAGCATTTGTTTCGGAACGCGTCTTATATATTCTTACCTGTGTTTATCTAGAGGAATGCCAGAAACAATATCATAACCAGATGGAGCGTAATCCCACCACTCTTCTTCGGCTGCAATGTAATATTCTCGCACTTTTGCTTCCTGAAAATTTTCACGTGGTTCTTTAGAGCAATTCGGGTTCACAGTGAAGAGGGTCTGCATGCCAGCTGCAAAGACGGTGATAAGTTACGTTAATAAATATATATTTACCATTGACCTTCAACAAATAGAACAAATTTTGCTTCCACACAAACCGACATAAGGATATTCCGCAAAATAAAAAAAATCAAAAATTATTTAATATATAAGAATCGTTAAAGGCTGACCTAGCCTTTTATTTTTACAGAGAAAATGTAATGTTCGACAAGCAAAAATTAGGTTAGTTTTTCAAAATATTTCCCATGAGCATCGAGGCATTGTTGCCTTCGTTGTAGCAACTGCCTAATACCTTTAGCATAGAAAGAATTGGGTTGCTGTCGTGGCCAATGCAGGACAGCTTTCTGATTCATTTTGCCTTTCTTGAACTTCTGCCTTCCCCCAAAAGCTCTTTATGGGACCCGAAAAAATGATAATCACTGGGAACCAAGTCTGGGGCAACATGCACTCATGCGATTCTGGTGTTTCTGCTGTCAAATTCGCCGTGTGAGCCTGTTAATGACATTTCCGGACAACATCCCGATTCTTTTCTTGTGAATAACGATGCGTACGAAACCCTGAAGCAATTCGCAGTAATAATGGATGTTAATTGTGATACCTTCAACAAAAATGGCTCGCTCAACAGGTGCGATTTTCACTTGTATGACTGCAGTCGGACGAACGTGTCCATGCATTGCAATTTTCACCATCTCTCGTTCTCCACCAAACTGATTGTACCAATCGTCCACCCTTCCCTGGGGGTATGTTTTTTTTCTATTTACTGTGCTTAAGTCTTCTCAAAATTTCAGCATGTTTAACGTTCTCCTTCAGAAGAATTTGAGGATACAACGCTGTTGCAGAGCTAGAGACACTGTTTGCTGCCGGTTTGCTGCAGCTGCTGCGCATGCGTCAAATTTGTCATGCCGAATGCGCGATATTCACAAAGGATTATTTAATATTCCTTGAAAAGTGTAATGTACATCGTATACACCGTCAAACTTTGATCGTATTCCAACAAGTAGTTTCCGAATTACGCATTCAAAATCGTAACAGTGCTCACATGCGAGTGTGACATTCCATTCAGTTTTGGGTGTCGCATGTGTCCGGCAAAATTGTAGCGCAAAATACCTTGTTTTAACTATCGCTAATGAGCATTTCCGCTGGAATGACAAAACTGAAACGTAAACAAACACACAAATATTTATATTGACACGAACAACATTTACCACGAATAATTTCAAACAATGCTCCGTTGGAACCTTGTCTGATCTTCCAGGAATAACTCTAACAAATAATACCAGCTTCCAACAAAGCACTCAACAAATGCTTAATCAAAAATAAACGACGCATAACAACAAACAATTACGACAATAATAAAATTACGCAATGGCAGCTCTTACAGGCAACCAGTATCCTTTTAATCCAAAACTTATAGCCATCAAAACAAAATAACAGTCTCAAGCATAACAGCGCAAAAAAAACGCTAACCATGTGACCGAATCGTGAGATTATGCCTGCGATTGTCGTTTGTTTTTTTTCGAACGTAAATCGAAATGGAGTTTCGGCATGAATGTTGCACTGTGCTTAATTCTTAATGTTTCGTATTAATTGATTATGAGTTTTCTTAACGAAAAATAACAGTTATTATGTAATCAGTAAATGAGTTATGTCGTTGGGTGAGGAGTGTTGGTTTTCCCTTGGAGAGCCCCAAAGTGAAGTTGAAGCCGTGATCTGTTGTTGATTTTAGCCACGCTGCGGAGACGAGACGCAGTGGTCAAGACTTATTATCTCTGGAACTTAGGTGAAGGGTTCTGAAGAACATGGTTAGTGACAATTTTTCATTATTTCTGCGCGGATCGAACATGTAGAGAAAAGTATTTTATCGACGTGAAGCACCTGGGCCGCCATTCGCCGCCCCCCCCCCCCCCCGCCTGAAACATGTTTTCCCACGTGTGCTCATGCATCGCCGTCGAACTAATATTGTATTCATGTGAGGAACTGAATCTTGAGTAGCAATAAGTTTTGTACCTAATCTTATGTGTAGTAGTTAAGTTTATCGAACCCGGCACTTGTTCATGGTAAGACCTGACCTGGGGCACAGGCGAGGGATGTTAAGCAGTAAGCGCAAGTCACTGAAATGCAGTAGCTGGAGTTCGCTTTCTGTGCATAAGTTTTTAGAGCACAATACAACTACATAGGCAGAAACTCAAGGGCGTTACAGTGGCTGTTCGTTCTGAGGTGTCTGGAACCTACCATGAAGGGGTTACAATGTCTGCCCCCTTTTTTGTCAGGCATAAAAAGAGACACCATGCCTTGTAGCACGGACGTGTGGAATACTTATCTCGAGGGTTTCTAGATGCGCTCTTGGAAACGCAGCGGAATTGTGCAATATCTGCTGTTTTTCCCATGCCCTTATAAGGGGAAGCTCTCATACCTGCCCAGGAGGTATTCCTCCATAAGTGCGTATACCCGGGATTCAAAACTGGGCACCTAGAAATGAGCGCTGCTTATTTTAAGTAGTACTATGTTTGATCCATGACCACGAGGAGCCCCTCAGTTAATCAGTGCACTGTGAATTGAGTTTTCTTGTTAATGTTGACTTTTTTTAATTTTGCGAATAAACGAATTTAAACCCCGAGCTTTGTGCATAAGTCAGCTCTCTCTTTTGGGTCCCGAACCCTTGACGCATCCCCTCTCCGACACATATGACACAGGTGGTGATGGTGACTTTTCCAAATGGGGAAGGGAACAGTCTTACTGGCGCCCGAACAGGGACCTAAAATCCGGAATTTATGGATTCTGGAGTGTAACCTGGACACTAAGCTATACATATGCGTTTAAGGTGACATTGAGCTGGTAACAGCGCAAGTGAGGTGATAGTTTTCATGTGTATAAGGGCATTGGATAATGCAATATTTAGCGCTGAATAGAAATGGCATGAATAATGCCGGGAAATGAGGTAGAAGCGGTGCCTGTGCAACACCACAGTTGGCCGGGTTCATGGGGGCCGTGCCCGCATTTGTGGAAAAGATGGCGGCATTACCATTGCGGCATTTCTGGCTAGTGCAGAAAGTATATGCGCTACAGCTAAATGGACGCCAAAAGTGAAGATTACCATAATTAAGACAAAATTAAAAGGAGCTGCGGCCAAGCACGCTGCAGAGCATGAACTATTTGATATTGACGACTATGCTCAGTGCGCACACACTTGGAGCACCTGTTTGGTAAAATGAAAGTAACCCAGAGACTTTTTAAAATAACTCCATGACACTGTCCAAGGAGCGCAGGAATACAGACAAGGTTGGATTGTTGCTCAGACAACATTTGCCGGCTGCCTCGAGCTGGCAATGGAACGTTACATCAGCGCAAATCCGGAGGCAGCTTCTGCTTGCGAAACAGTATTACTCCAAAGGTTCAGTAACAGTTGTTTGCTTGCGCTCTGGAGAGGGCTGAGAATAGTGGACCCCAAAACATATAAGGAAGCGGTTGTGCTGGCCATGCACTCCGAGGACCTGGAGAGAAAAGTGTCACTAACATGGCGGAGACAGGGGAGACCGTAATGGGAACTGAAAACAATCAAGGCGCAGTGCATTATAACCTGAAGGGGGCGAAAGGGGGTTACCGAGTGGTGAATCGTCCAGGCCCCAGGTCAGAGGTTGTGAGGTTAAAAGATTGGAGGGGCTGGTGGAAGGCCTAGCTAAGGCTGTCAAACAATTTAAGGTGGGACAGGACAAGGCACAACCTACACCCATCCTGTGTGATTCAAGAGCTTTGGTACCTCGCAATATGGAGGCGAGTACTGGGTGTTATTGCTGCGGACAATTGGGGCATTATGCGAGCAGTTGCCCAAAGCCTACTCGAGATCACTAAGCGTTAACCCAAGTGGGTACCCTGAAGGGCCAGTGATGACTCAGATTGCTCAGGGCAGTATCTGCACCACTACGGTGTTTTTGCAAGGCCAACCTGTCAGGATGCTCATTGGCACCGGCTCCCAGGTGTCGTTAACTGATAGTAAGGCATACTGTACACCGTTTGTCCCCCTTCTTCAGCCTGCAGAGATGGTAATATGGGGCATAAACGGGAGCTGTTTGAGCATAAACAAGGGGGTATGCTCAATGTGAATGTTCAGGGCTGTCATATGGGCATGCACACCTTTTTGATTCACTCTTTTACCGATTGCCCATATGATGTTTCAGTGTGCCTGCACCTGGGTTGTAGGCAAGGCATATGTTCTCCTGATCGAGAGGGTATCGGGGAATGGTTGATTGCAATTTTAGGGCGTCGGCTGCTACGGCCATTTTGCGCTCGACAAAAAGTTTAAATATCCACAGTTTATGGACCAAAAGTTTAAAAACTCAGATAAAAAATGAATAAAAACGTAAATTATAAATATGTAAAAGCAATAAAAAGTATGACTATGTTAATTTAGAATCACAAATAATTTTAAAACCAAATTTGTTTTTATGGTTCTCCCTTAATAATAGATCTCATGAATAACATAGCTCTACTGAACAATATAAATTAGTGTGTAAAGGGCACTAACTGACTAATAAATGACTGAAATCTATTTTCCTATGGGTTGTCCCAAAATAAAAATTGGTGAATCTGATTAGTGTGTAAAGGGCATTAAATAAAACATATATTTAATGATCAAATATATACAATGCAAAATCAATAAAAAGATGACTATATGAATTTAAAAACATAAATAAATTTAAAAAATAGAATTACTTTTTTAAAAATACAGGGTTGTTCCCCAATAAAAAATCAAGTGAATGATTCAGCTCTAATGAGCTTCGTAAGTTACTGTGTAAAGAGCACTGCATTAGAATATGCTTAATAGTCAGCATTGCTCCACAAGAATACAAGGGAGCTGTTTCTTTTTTTAATAAATGGATGTGAGTAAGATGGTTGTGACCAATCCTAAGCCGAGTAAGAACGACATCTTCTCGCCTGTTTGTTAGACAAGGTAATGACCACGGTGTGATGGCACGCTTTATTTCAAATAATTTATTAGCAGGGTTCAGAGGCCAAGAATCCTGCCAAGAAGATCTGAGTTTCTTGGAAATCAACGGATATAAATGCTCGGGGATTGAAAGCAATTCAGAGATCGGTAACTGAGTAATAGCGTGTTTTGCCGCCTTATCGACCCGTTCATTTTGCTGGATACCCATGTGACTAGGGATCCAGACAAAATGAATTCTGGTACCTTAGGAATCCAGGAAATGAAGATATTCCTGGATTCTTCTGACAAAAGGATTTTCAGAATTGAATGATTCCAATGATTGCAAAGCACTCAGAGAATCAGAGAATATCCACATGTTGGAATTTGGATATTGAAAAGAGAACTTTAACGCTTTGGCTATCGCTAACAATTCCGCTGAGAAGATGGAAAACTCGTTTGGCAAATGATAAGAAAAAACCGAATTGTCTATGAGGAATGCACAGCCGACCCATCTTTGTATATGTGGCATCCATCTGGAAGGGCGTCTAAATAATTCTTAAAAAGTGCCCTAATTTCGGCTTCTATAAAATTCGATTTCTTTCCTGCGAACAGATTATAATTTATATCTGGTTGGGGGAGAATCCATTGAGGAACATCGCTGACCTTTCAGCTATGCATGGCTGGAAATGAGATGTTCAAGCTCCCCAGAAGGTTTTGGAATAAATTGTTTATGCTTCTAAAAGAATGATGGAGAGAGATCCTGGGTTTATCAAATAAACAGGCAAAAGCTGGATGCAGACTTTCACCATATACTGCGAAGAGCATATTTGAGGAGGAGTTTGGCTCCTCTATACCATAATGGGGATTAAGAAGCATCCACATACAGGCTCTCTACCGGACTTGTTCGGAAAGCTCCTGTGGCAATTCTTATGCTAGGTTATGGACGGGATCTAACAGCTTCAAAGTACTTTCTAAAGCTGAGGCATAAACAATGCTTCCATAGTCTAGTTTAGACCTAACTAGGGAGCCGTATAAAAAAGAAGCATCTTCCTATCCGCGCCCCATTTGGTAGCGGAAATCGAGCGCAAAACATATAAAAAAACATATAAAGGTGCAGAGTATATGGGTGTTGAAGGGCATCTTCCCGCAGAAGATAGTAATCCGGGAGGAGTCCAGGGAAGAGTTGATGGGGAAGTGTTTACGAACACCAACCCAGGATGGGTAATGATGAGAGTGCCAGGGAGGAGTGGATCGTGAACCACAGGGAAGCGAGTGCATTGGATAGGTCCATTAGCCATGTGCACGGAGGATGGAACTGGCTGAGTATGGCGATGTAAAGTGGGTAAGCTGGTCGAGAAGTGTGATAAGTAGAGAGGGGGGGGGGTAAAATCAGTTAGGCAATAGGCCACATTGTCGGCCCAACGCGGAACAAGACCACAGGAGCAAAACGTTACAAACTATTAATTGAATATCACCTTGAGTAGCAATAAGTTTTGTACCTAATCTTAGGTGTAATAGTTAAGTTTGTCGAACCCGGCACTTGTTCTTAGTAGAACCTGACCTGGGGCACAGACGAGGGACGTGAAGCAGTAGGTGCAAATCACTGGAATCCGGTAGCTGGAGTTCGCGTTCTGTGCATATGATTTTAGAGCACAACGGAACTAAATAGGCAGCAACCCAGGGGCGTTTCAGTGGCCGTTCGTTCTCAGGTGTCTGGAACCTGCCATGAAGGGGTTACAGTGTCTACCACCTTTTCTGTCAGGCATAAAAGGAGACACCGTGCGCTTGTAGCGCGGACGTGAGGAATACTTATTTCGGGGGTTTCTAGATGCGCTCTTGGAATGCAGCGGAATTATGCAGTATCTACTGTTTTCCCCACGCCCTTGTAAGTGCACACTTTTGGCAAACGTTCATGATTTTCACCGAAAGTCATCGAAATCGGTGAATTTACAGTTTAGGGCACACTTTTGGCAAACTTTCCTGATTTTCACCGAAAGTGACCCATATAGGTGGATTTTCAGTTTCGTGCACACTTTTGGGAAGCTCTCATACCTGTCAATGAGGTATTCCTCCATGCGTGTGCGTACCCGAGATTCAATACAGGTACCTAGAAATGAGCCCGGCTTACTTTATTTTAAGCATGTTCATGTTTGATCCATGACTGCGAGGGGCCCCTCAGTTAATCAGCGCGCTGTGAATTGTGTTTTCTTGTTAATGTTGAATTTTGTTTTTTTTAATTGTGCGAATAAACGAGATTAAACCCCGAGCTTTGTGTCCGAGTCAACTCTCTCTTTGGGTCCCGAATCCTTGACGCATCCCCTCCCCGACACATACCACACATATGATGTTGGTGGCTTCTCCGAACGGGGAAGGCAACAGTCTCATGGGGTGCTAACCAGCACGTGTTACGATGTTGAGTGCGTAACTCGGAAACTCCTCGTTGGAATTCGATTAAATTTCAACGGTGTATACAGTTTTATGTACTTTATTATTCCCCCATATTTCATCATTCTAGACGTTTTAGAACCTAAGTTGTTAATATTTTGATCTTGGTGGCGGTATTTTTATTTCTGTTCATATCTCAGTTAGCTTTCAAATACGGACCCATGTTCATATGAACTTTTTTGCTTAGAATCACCCATACGACCTTCCCTAAAAGTTTGTAAAAGTATTTTTGAATTACATGACTACTCAATTAGTGAACAGCAAGTCATGATCATAATTCGTTAACCAGAATTTGTGACAATATCAGAAACGCACAAAAGAATCTTAACACAGTATGAGGCAGAAAAATGTTTACGTGTAAATGGTGCAATGTAAACCCGCACAAAATTCTAACAAACTAACATGTGGGTGGATAAGTAGTCTACACGATAATATAATATAGATACAAATGTGTCATATAGGTAAAATATTATAAATATTTTCATTTCATTATCAAGTTATTATTATTATTATTATTATTATTATTATTATTATTATTATTATTATTATCATCATCACCATCAACTGACAATGGAAAAATATCATCTGTGTAGGGCAAGCCCACGGCGTTATTTGTCTCCACATGTGCCAATAAACCGTAGTCAACTTTGTATAGGTGGATGGAGTTCACAACAGTAGAGCACTAGTTCATTGGAGATAACGGAAATGTCTAAAAATTCCGGGATTAAATGAAGAAAATTTTAAACCTGGACAAGGTGCCGGAAACTGTGGACAATGATTAACCAAACAACCAAGAGAACACACTATTCCACAATAAGATTTTTATTTCACGTATGTACATTTCGGAGGCAACACCACCTTCATCAGCGTGATACAGAAAGTAATTTTGTTGAAGGGAATAGCCCGGGGATGAGAAGCGACGATGTACGCCGCATTACCTCTCTGGATGTCCAAGGAGATTCTTTGGTGGAGAATTTCCATGGATCTAGAATCCTGGGTAGCGGCGGAAATTCTGGAACAGAGGTCTCTTAGGAAGGAGAGGACATTAGAATCCCAGGGGCCCAAAGTTTCGAAGCCGATGGGTAAAAATAAAGAGTTGTTTAGCAGGTCGGCGTATTTAGAGGTTTTCTTGCTTTCTGCAAGATTCGCTGAGGAGCGGGCCACCTTTGAGCTTCCGTCACGGTAAGAGCAGGCAAGGTCACGTCCCATAGTAGCATCTTCCCTGACTTCCAGGCGGAGAGGGTCACTCCGTCGGGGCGTTTGTCATCGTTTCGAGAAAGACCTTTTGGTTCAGTGACGATGGAATGCCTGCGATGGTGAGGGCACGGTGTATCGTGTCATTTAGATGGCATGGCGGCTTCTACGACCAAAATGTCACAGCTAACGGGGTGGAGGGCCAGTTTATCAGTAGTTGCATAACAGCGGCAAGAGTGTGGAAACAAAGGCAGGCACCTAAACGAAGGTCGATGGCGATGTGAATGGTGTTGTCATCAAGGAAAGTACTTAGGGCAGGGGAGGAAAGTGCATGCCAGCTTCCTGATTCACTGGTGCTAACGGCGGTTGATATAGCGTCGGGTGTTTTGTTGAAGAGAGATTTTTAGGTGCGTGTGTCATGGAAGTTTAACCAGACTCGTTGGTGTTTGCGGAACTCGGGGGCAGGGAGTGGAAATTCGTCTTCCATTCAGAGTAATTCTGCTTCGGCAAAATGATTCGGTATTTAGGGGGTAAGCTAGCATTTGTAAGAATGGACGAGACGATGTCGCTGGGAGAGTATGAGGAAGCCTGGAAAGCTGGGAGAGATCATTCTTCAGCCAGGCGGAAACCAAAACCCCCTCATTTTGATGGAAAGTGTTGCTTGCCTCCAGGAGATGGTGGAAAAGATAATGTTGCATATGGACTGAAGACCTGATTTATACATGGAATCGAGATAATGAAGGGATGCCATGCATTTACAGGATGGGGAGGAGCGCAAGATATAGATGAGGCGAGATAAACTAAGGAAGGGTGTAAAGAGCGTAGTGGGATTGAAGTTGGCTAATTTGGTTATCATGGAGCTCAAAGCCGAAAGTTCTTTTTATAACGCGATCGGAATGGCAGTATCTGTGAGGGCTGCGCATAAAAGGTAAACTTCGTTGTCTGACATCTTGGAGTTCTGGAGGATCGTAGAGAAGGAGGGATCGTCGGGGGCGTTACCAAGGAAGAGAAGCTCGGAGTTTGCACAGTTTAGGATCAGGCCGATGTCCGGGCCGAGGGAGAGAATGGAGCGGATGTCTTATAGGACGAAGTCTGGGCTGTCAATGAAGTAACATATGTGATTTAAATGTGCTGGCGAGGGTTTGTGCTGCAAGGGAGAAGCAGAATGGGCCAAGGGATCACCCTGTTGGCACCCCAAGCAGAAATGGTGTGGGATCCGAACAGCAAAGGTGAACTATTGCCGTAGCATTGGCAGAGAAATTTATCTGCAACTTCTATGACGAAAACGTGTTGGGCTATCGAGTTAAAGGCATTGTTGAGTCAAGCTTAACCATTACGTCAGGCTGTGAAACGGAGGAGACGTATGTGGGGATGGCCTGAAATGCGATTTCTGCGCCACAACGAGTATCACAGCCAAGTTAGATAGGGCAGAAGAGTTGATCGGCGCATCGGCGAACACGTGAGAAGAGAAGCTTAGCTATTAGGCGTCGGAGAACATTTCCAACCGCGATGGATTGGATGTCTCCAGCTTACATGTAACGATAAGAAAGTTGCGTTTACATAGATTTGAAGACAGTGAAAATCCTTTTCAAACGGAATCGCAAGATTAATGGATCTTTACACAAAAGCTGAGCGATTATATTGTGCAAATACAGGGTGATTCAGTCAATTTCTGACCATTTCACTCGAATGACGTGCATTAGGGATAAACAATTGAAAGAATATGAGCGCCATATCGAATTTCTAAATAGTTGGAGTTTGTATTGTTGCAACGGCGCTGCATGAAAATCGTATTGTTGAAAAATGGCGCCCGCTTTATCAACAGAGCAGAAATGCAAGGTTGTCGAATGGTATTTCGAGACAAAATCTCCTGTAACCGTGCCAAGAAATTTCCGGAAGGAGTATAAGTGTCGAGACGCACCAGGCAGGCAAGCAATCACGGATTTTGTCAAGCAATTTCGTGCCACTGGATGTGTTAAAGGCAAAAAAAAAAGGCGGGAGTGAAGCTCGTGTTCGAACGGCCGAAGTTGTCGAAAATGTTCGCACAAGTTTGGTCGATTCCCTTACCAAAAAATCTGTTCGCCGCCTATCCATTGAAGAAGGGCTGTCGTATACCACGACGTGGCGAATTTTGAGAAAGGATTTACACCTGTTCCCGTAGAAGATCCATGTTTATCAGGAGTTAACAGACACTGGAAGACAGAAGCGACAACAATTTGCGATGAAGTTTGGATCAGAAATGGAAGCCAATCAGGACATTGTGGAAAACCTGTGGGTGTCAGATGAGGCCTTCTTCCATCTGTCAGGTGACGTTAATAAACACAAGTTCGTTTTTGGGGTTCCCAAAACCCTCATGAGATCCATAAGTCACCTCTTCATCCACGAAAGGTTATGGCTTGGTGCGCGATTTCCAAAAGAGGCATCATTGGTCCGTTCTTTTTTGAGGGCACCGTAACGTCACAAGCTTACCTTAACATGTTGGAAACCTTCTTCATCCCCGAGCTGCGAAGGAGGCGTATAGCGCTTCGACATCAATGGTTTCAACAGGATGGGGCTAGGCCTCACACCACTAATGAAGTGCTAGACTTTCTCAATCAGAAATTCGGAAATCGTGTCATTTCAAACAGGTTTCCAGATCGATTCGGGGATGGCTTTCTTTGGCCCCCTACGAGTCCTGACCTAAACTCATGTGATTTTTATCTCTGGGGGTTCCTTAAAGACAGTGTGTCCACTACAGCACCAAGAACCCTAGACCAGCTGCGACAAAGCATCGTCGACTGCTGCACCCTTGTGGATGCAGAAATCCTGGATAGAGTTATGAACAACTTCACCATTCGGCTGCGAGCAGTTCAAAACGTTCGTGGTGGCCACATTGAGCATATCATCAAGACTTTTCCACGGGAATAAAAACTCCGAACTGCCTAAAATATACTGAAATGCTAAGTTTGTAAACATTGATGGGTCAATAAATCATAGTACTGAAATAGTCAGAAATTGACTGAATCACCCTGTACTTTGCTTACTTTGTACGTTAAAAACTAATAACTGTACTTTCTGATTCTCCATCATAATTAATACAAATAAATTTCAAAGTTTTCTGTAAGATTTAGAACAACTAGCAATTTAAGATTTTAAGATTTAGCAATATTATTAAGATTATAAAATTCCAATCAGTTCTCAATAGTATAAGTTTGCTGAATTTTTAAATGTCACAAAATATAATATTTTATTACAGCATAAATAGTTTTGATATTAATTTACCTTCTTGGTATAATACGTTCTGAGATGAAACTAGCCATTTCCCAACGTTCTTGGCATCCAACAAGGCCGTTAAGGATAAACCAGGATAAAGGCCAACGGTGTCCATTCTAAAATTAATGTTTAAGTTAAAAATACATTCATAAAACTTAATTTTTAATTCGTAAGCTTAACAGTAAAAGTTAAAACGATCACTGGCTCTGATCTACGACTTAATTTAAATGGATACACGTTAATTCAAAATTCCTCAATTTCCACTATTAGTAATTTGTCATAATTTATTTTGGGTATAGTGAGTGCATATTTCCAGGAATAACTATACAGCAACCAGAGAATTATCATTTTGATGGAAAAACAAATTCAACCGCTCGCACATTTGTGTAGCAGAGATGTCCATCGTAGCTTTGTTGCTATTGTTCTGCAATTTGAGCACTAGGAAAAAAAATCCATTTAAATAATTAGATATTGCAATTATAAAAATTTCCCGCAACATTTGCTTCGACAACGCAACCCTCAGATCTTCTACGAGATTTATGGGAGGAGAATAAAAAAGAGCACCCCTATTTCAGGCTGGTAGACGGCTGCGTACGTTAGGGAACAACATTCAAGTATGTCTTCTTTTGCTTAAGAGAAATTGATTTAAATAACTAAAGTTCAGGGACTTGTAAGTTACCTTGTATAGCTCCATGTGAATCATTAATTTCGCCAAAAGAAACTATGTATCGTTCTTCTGAACAAATAAAAATTATTTACCTCCTCAAAACAACAGAACAGATCGACTCTGATGCTGTGCATCCTACATAGTGTACCAAATCCGTTGACTCCCAAGAGTTTAGAAGTCAGCGTCAGATATCAAATAACCTGGAGGTCAACAATCTTTGAGCAAGTGTGGAGCAATATGAGACGACATTGTTTGGCCAATTGACGACTGAGGAACAATGTCCAATCCAACTTCCAATGCGGCCGCGAATTTCGTTTGAATAGATGTAGAGGTACTGCGGTATTGTGTTATAAAAATAAATTCGACATATGAGGCCGTCAGGCGTGTGGTCAATGTTTTGGTTATCTAATGCCATAATGAGAATAGTTGTATTAAATGCTAATAACTCATGAACCATTTGGGTGTAGCCATCAAATTTTGTGGGGGAGATGTTCGATAATCGGGAGAGAACAGGTATAAAGCATATATATGTAATTATATTTCTTGTTAGACAAAGCACAAAGAATATAATGGAATCGCAAGTGTGAGAAATATTCCTGTACATAGTATTAATAATATTATTCCTGTATTATCATATCCCTATAATAACTGTACTCGTTTGCAGTAATTTAAACTTTAAACGAGCTTCTACATCAAGGGCAAAAAAAAGTTGTGTCTAAAGTATCCAGTGATGTTCCCCGGTGGTGAAGATGGACATTGTTTTAATCTGAGGCAAGTCAAGAAGAGTTTAAATAAAGTTCCGGTAAATCACTTAGAATTCCTGTTTTTCGGATTTTTCGTAGAATGGATAGTCCCTTAGCTCTGTGTTGTATTGATTGAGTTATTATTTAACCAATTTGGAGTTATAATTTAACTTTTTGCGATTGTTCTGTTTACCTACAAGTGTAAGTAACCCGGGCAACGCCTGGTTATCTGCTAGTGGTTAAATAAAATTCGAGAGTCGTTCAATAAGGAATGCAACACATTGTATGTCTCAAAGCAGATTTGATTTATTTAATTTTAATTTATTTACACCACCTAGTATCCCAATTCTCTTCTCTACAAAAACCTAATTTTCGACATATCGTAATCTGTATTCAAGTCTAAGGCCTTATGCTGCCACCTTGATATGAGAGCGTGTATGCCTACACGGTACAAAACTTCATATTCTGACGATGAGAGACGTGGGAACCAACAACTCGCAGTGCTTTTATCGATTGTCATGTATCCGTTGACTTTCCGTAAATACTTGTGAACATTTTATACTGTTTTCTTTTCTGCCAACAGAGAGCCAATTACTACTCTGTGTTTGGAGACACCTCATTCATAGATTAAATTTTGAAAGCTAGTTGTTCCGAAATAACTACCATGCTTGTTAAAGCGTTTTTGAGCTCTTAAGAAAAGAGACGATTGATCGCTCTGACATGGTTTCTCTGACATGATTGAAGAGGCTAGGACACTCGTAGCTGTTATCGGCGCGTACAGGAAGTAGATGGCACCTCGAATCTATGCTTCATTTATCAATTTCTATGAATCATTTTAAGATTAAAAAAAATAAAAATTTATAACTATTTGTGCTTTTAAATAAAGATCGATAACTTATGCTTTATACGTGTATGTTGAATTCTGTTGTATATCTGATTATTTAGAGCAGAATTCCATTAATTGGAAGGGGTTAGGATGGGTTAGGATCGTGTTTAATCATAATCTCTTCAATTAGGAAACCATGGCTCTGATTACAACGTCGTCATCATTCCTAAACTAACGCATTCCATTACTTTCTTGGGTATAAATTCGACCGTTGTGTTTGACCGAACAGCATATCATTTTACTGTTTCTTCTGCCCTCAGAGGTGACAAACATTATAGGTGGTCGGGCCACGGGATCTCCTTAAGCAATCCAAAGATGTAGAAACTGCTGATTCATAAATGTAATCATGCCAAAGTTTGTTGCTGCAGCACATGCATTGTCTGGTAAGAAGAGTGCGGTCTCCAATAGCAGTGGAAATTCTGCCCACAGGAGATTCAATTAAATTGTGTTTTTTCTAAGAAGCTGTTTCAATGTTGATTTGGAGTTTTTACTCGAAATAATCGCAGGGACACGTAATGAAATTATGGATATCCTTTTACGGAACACCCTCTTATTGTGCAAAGCACTCATTCTACTTCTGTAATATCTAAGAGGTTAAGTCAATATATAAGTCGCAAAATAAAATATCTTCAGATTGCTGCAATGTGAACTAGTGCTCTGAATATCGGTCGTTGCAATGATCTTTAACGCAAATGTCGGTATAGGTGGTAGTACCACCGTGTAATGTATACGACCATCGTGCGGCGGTGAGTCATTTGCTTGTCAAGTGGGTAAAATGGCAGATGTGTTAGCTGATTGTACCCATGATGAACAACGGGCCATAATTCGATTTCTGTGGGCGCAGGGCAAATCTGCTGAGCATGTGCACAGGGAAATGTTACCTATTTGCGATAACAAATGTTTATCAAGGAAAATCGTTTACAGCATCAGTGATACCGTTCGTCCAGGTCGTCCTAAATAATTTCGCAGTGACGCTACTAACAGGAAAATGGAAGAAATGATCCGTGCCAATCGACGTGTGACTATTGACGAAATCATTATTCACCAGTTTGAACCGGAAATCTCCCTCATCACCAAAACGAAGTTTAAGGTCACCCAGTCGGCAAGGAATGTGAATGAGATAGTAAAGGCATCCTACTCGTGAAATTTCTGCTCACACAGTCACTGCCACTGCAGCCACGTACCTTCTTCGCTGCTGACTTTGAGGGAATCGTGAAACGCTATTAGGTTAAGAGATGACGTTGAAAAATCAATAAAATTTTATTAGGTAACTATTTCAACTTTCATTTCTATATTAATTTGCGACTTTTATATTGACTTACCCTCGTGTAAATGACCACGCCTCAATAATATCGCTATGCTTATCATTTCAAATTATTTTTGAAATATTCATATGAATTTTACCTGTGATGATAAATTATCATGTTGTGACCCTGAAAGTAGACTGAATGCGTGTCTTCATCATTTCCAGCCACAGCTATATGAAAACTGACTCTCTCTCCTTCACATGCTTCTAATCCTTGTAAATTCCCGTAAATATAGCCGTTAATACTAAATTTTTCGTTACCTTTCTGCGTGAAAAAAAAAAGAAAATGTTATAAATTGAATTTCTTCAAAAAGACATTAAAAGGCGAAATTAATTTTTTTATGTTGAAAAACGGAAGAAATAATGAAATCTGTAATGTTGAAACCCTTAACTAGGCAGGGTTATGGATATTTTGATTGCAGCTTACAAATTTTAATCGAATATATTTAAGCAGAAAAATTTAACCTTAGTATAGTTTAAAAACTAAAATTGATGCATGTTGATTTGATATTGCGCACATACAAATGTTATCCTTGTTATTCATATAATAAAATATAAGGTGACATTTGCTTTTTAAAAACATAAAAATAGCTTATTTTACATTTTATTCTCTGAGACATCAGTGACCCATGGCCATCCCAAAGGTTTGACGACCTCTAAACATCCACACTGCCTTCTTATAGAGATTAAACTATTTTTATCTTTTTCCATTATGAGAAAATAAATGAAATTGGTAGAGACTTTACAATACAATAAAGGGAGAACAGAATTTCCGACCAGTTTCGCTATTTACTCCCGGGTTTATCAAGGATATACACCAGACTATCGATCAGTGAAGTGTAAAGAAAAAAACGCGAGTGGTCCAGGAACCTAGCTCACTTTGCACGCTCGCCCAAAAAGTAAACCAGATGATGTACACTGAGATGGGAAAGAAGCCTGATGAACCTCTTAAGTCATCCAGAAAGTAAATCCCTGATTGTAGATTGACGAATAGAGCCTGAATCAACAGGATCTAAAAGATCCAGAAGTTGGGGAAGACGGCTTTATTAATGTCTTCGAAACAAACATCCAGGATATGACGGGGTTTTCGAAACCTGAGGGGACCCTTAACGGCGAGTGAGTGATCAAGAATACCAGAGACCAGAGTATTTTCGTGATTTTATATCTTGGGCAACATGTTCATCAGAAGTGTCTGGACATAGGTACCAATGTGGGATAAGCCTAGATCATCGTAGATAGAGTGACTATTGGCAACTCTTCTGTCAAATTGGGCAATGGACTGGAAAGCAACGTTTTGGAAGGTCTGAATATCCTTCTACCTTGATTTGCAAATACACTGCTTGACAATTGCTAAGGAACATGCGCATTTCGCTATATAGGGGCGCTGGAAAATAATGCAGGACGCGTCAAACCATTGTTGCTACTCTGTTGTTCGATTGCATAATTTGAATAAAAGTCACATCTCAAATAAACTGTGGTTCAGTGAAAATCAGTAACCGTGGCGTGTTAGGGCGAATACACGTGCAGGTGTTTTGCGAACATTACTGTAAATTTTCAGTCCCTCTGTCGCATATCGTCTGCAGAATGCCGCAAAGACGTCATCTGAGTGATTACGATCGTGGACGAGCTGTTGGATAGCTTGAGGCAGGTCAAAGTGTGACTGAAATTGTGCGAGCAATGGGTGTTGCGAAAAGTGTTGTTTCTCGTTTGAAAACTGGTGCTGCCACCAGAGGATCCGCTTTACTTGTGCATGGGGGTGGTCGTCGAAGGAGCACAACCGCTCGTGAGGACCGTAGCATAGCCCTTTCAGCAAAAAGAGGAAGAAATCAAACACCCGCAAGGACAGCGGCAGATCTTGCCGCTGCTACAGTCACTCATGTTTCTGCCAGAACCATTTCCCGTCGGTTGAATGATGTTGGGCTGTATGCACGGAAGCCTGTCAAATGCATTCCACTATCTTCGACGGAAGAGATTAGAATGGTGTAGCGAGCATCGTGCTTGGGGCGATCAGGAGTGGTCCATGGTGATGTTCTCCGAAGAGTCTCGGTTCACTATGCAGAGTGATTCTAAGCATTAACTGATCTGGCGTGAAAAGGGAACTCGTTATCATCAACAACACGTTCGGGAAGTGCAACGTTTTGGTCAGGAAGAATGGGATAAGATCCCGACTGCTCTTCTCAACAGTATGGTGGGAAGCATGCCAAAGAGATGCAAAACATGATTACGGTTCGAGGAGGCAATACTCATTACTAAGAACCGGTGACAAATAACCAACATTTTTCTTTAGTCACTCAATGATACCTCTTCTGCTTTTGCTATTATGTTCGTTTCCTAAGTTCAAATTCCATGTCATTTTGTGTTCATAAAGTCACTGTAATACGTCTACTGAAGTGTTGGAATCGTTTATTTCTTGGGACATTATTTATTGACAAAAATGTTGCTGTTCCTTAGCGATTGTCAAGCAGTGTAGTAGTCCAAGCAGGCATACCGTGATGCAAAATGGTATGAATTACTACCTTGTACAACAATAGCTTGTTATCCACTCCAAGGGAAGGCTGTTTTGCCCCAGGAGCGCGATCAAGTTGAAGTTCGCTTTCTTGGCCTTGTTGAGAGCATATTGAACTTGGTCATTCCAGTTAAGCTTGCAGGCAATCATAATACCGAGGTACTTAAGATTTTTTACCCACTCAAGCTTCCTGCCGTATAGAAAGAGTGGCCTCGAAGGATTTTTTGCAATTGCGAGTGATAAACATGACTTTTTGACATTCAGCTTTAATCCCAACTTAATCAACCAACTCTCGCACTGATGTAAAGCTGTTTGCAGGCGACTGATGACGTGCCCAAGTCATGATAGCGCTGTCGTCTGCAAACAAGTAGACATTGCACTTTGCAGACTTGAAAGTCATGAATAAAGAAGTTGACCACGGCTGATCCCAAGACAGAGCCGTGTAGAACACCAGGTTTTAGATCACAGGGGTCAGAAAAGGAGTCACCAACCTTGACACGAAAGGTCCG
The DNA here is from genome assembly GCA_023313115.1 of Rhysida immarginata. Classification (NCBI taxonomy): domain Eukaryota; kingdom Metazoa; phylum Arthropoda; class Chilopoda; order Scolopendromorpha; family Scolopendridae; genus Rhysida; species Rhysida immarginata. Next base: position 1,172,291 of record JAHWFO010081060.1, on the reverse strand, counting down.
ATTTGTCAGGAAAGAGCGAATCATGCGGAATTCAGCAGAAGGAGAAGAAGGGTTGAGGGGTAGCTTGAGGCTGGTCTATGAAGGAGCAGAGGGAAGCAAGTTTATGGGCAGACGGGTATGACGAAGAATGGTGAATTAGGTTAGAAGATGTAGTACGTTTACGTTAAACAGAGAAGGAGAAGCGATGGGTGACGGGGTCATTAGTGATGAGAACGTGGAGGAAAGGGAGAGCCTTGTTAACTTCGGTTTCGCATGTGATCTGGAAATGGGCGGAGAAGGAATTAAAAATAGTAGATATAGCAGCAGGGGAGGTAGTGCAGGAATCAAATATTATTAGGATATCGTCAACGTAACGGCGGTAATCGATGATAGTGTTATTAGTGTCACCCCGTTTTTTCGAAAGAAAGTAAAACGAAAGCGACAGGAAAAGTGAAGAAAAGAAAAGAGCAAGAGAACGAGAAGCCGGGCCCCGCCGAGAAGAGTCTACGATCCCGAGGAGACGCCGAGAAGGAAAGCAAGGGATTAGTCGAACGGCGGGGGAAGGAAGGTTGACGTCAAGACCGAGAAATTAAAGGTGGAAAAGAGGAGGACGAACAGGGGAGAGTGGATTCGGACTGGATAGAGAGAGGACGAATTTTATTGCAACTATTAAGAAAGGAAGAACCCTTCAGATGGAACAAGCTTTTGAGAGAAAAGAAGCGTTTAAAAAGCTTAAAGAGGCGTTAATGAATCCCCCCCATTTTGAAGATATTTTCAAGACAGAAACGCCTTCATATATTATGCGACGCGTCGGAGGTGGCCATCGGACTAATCGCCCTGCAAATGTATGGAGGAAAACTATTTCCGATAGCGTTCGAATCGCAAAGATGGAGAGCGGAGGAGAATCACTCGAATTACGAAAGGGAGCTCTTGGTGGTTGCTCATGCTACACAGTGCTGGAGGCACTGTACGCAACAAGTACCCTCGGTCATCTATACAGATAACCAAGCCGCCTCGAGACTATTAAAGCAGAAGAGGCTCTCCAAACTTCAGGCACAAGTACTGCAGGGTTTATTAGAGCTCCCCGTATCATTGGCATATATACGGGCAGAGAAAAACATCTTTGCGGATGCGCTCTCAAGGTATTTTCAAAAAACGCCAAAGGATAAAGTAGCTTTCGAGATTTTATCGTTACAGAAAAAAGAAAAAGCATCGGAGAAGAAAGGAGAACAGCCACCTAGAAGAAAGAACACGGAGAAGAAAGGAAAAAGAGAAGAGGAAAAGAAAAGGCCACGAACGATGCAGAAAAGCGATCGTCGTAGATTCGATGGTGGGAACATGTCACCCCGTTTTTTCGAATCCAAAGAAAGAACGAAAGCGACAGGAAAAGTGAAGAAAAGAAAGTGGCACGAGAACGAGAAGCCGGGCCCCGCCGGGAAGAGTCTACGATCCCGAGGAGACGCCGAGAAGGAAAGCAAGGGATTGGTCGAACGGCGGGGGAAGGAAGGTAGACGTCAAGACCGAGAAATTAAAGGCGGAAAAGAGGTGGACAAGAAGGGGAGAGTGGATTCGGACTAGATAGAGAGAGGACGAAACGGACATGCCGGTAGAGGAGAAAAATTAAGAAACTCGTCAAAGTTGGGAGAGAAGAGGAGCCAGGAAAGAAGCGATTCAACGAGGTTAAAAGAGAGGAACCGCAATTGGAGGCAACAAGCCAATCGGATTTTCTACCGGTTGAAGAACGTCGAAACGCGACGAAGTGTTGTGCCGAGAAATCGTATCCAGCGGAGCATTCCTCGCAGCCGTGAGTACGAACCTCGAAACGGAAGCTATGGAGCGAAACATACCGGAGGACAGTTAAGTGACGCTCTTGCTCAGCAAGCTCAGGCCAGTAAAATATTACATAATGTTAATGAAGAAATTTCTCAGAAAGCTATACTCGAAAGTTTAATGACGGACATTGACATTCCCTGTGCTAATTATTCCCGTATTAACCTAACAGACTCTAATTTTATGTGCTCATCGATTAACCAGTGGCCGGAGGATACCTCGAATTTGGATGATGTACTTTCCCAAGCATTCGCCCTGCTAACCCTGGACGAAGCCGTATGCCCTGCCCCCGAAGCCCTTCGCATTCCCACGTATCCGGAGGATTCTACAGGCCAGCGGCGTCCCGGCTTCTTTGCTCAGCTAGCCGGTAGCGTCGATGAGACCTCGTTCGGCCTACCGCGCTTGGTAGGCAGCGTGTCGTCATTTGGTAGCGTAATTCTTTTCATTGGCCGTTCATTCCCTATTCTTAAATTAGATTGTAAGCTAGCCAACTGACTTTATCTAATGCTTGCATTTTAATGTTTTATAGTGACATCCTTCGGAAGGTCAAACCTGCAAAGGTCGCCGTTGTCATATCGAACGGTTGTCACATTTCGCCAGTCTTCAATCACCTGGATATTGATAGACCACTTTACGCCAGCAGTCTTCAATTGCCAACGCTCGCCAACCTAAGAAGATTTCAGCCGATAGCTCAGGAGATACCGACAAGAGAAGTTCCAGAGCAATAAATCGAATTCCACTATTTATGTAAATTTGCTGAAATTGACTTTAAATCTCATTTGGAACTGGTAGGAGCTTTGTTTAAGTAATCGAAATAATTAAAATATTAATTTAATGAAGAATCTTGACTTAAGCAAAAAAAGCCAATTTGCATTCCTAAATTATTCTTTAATGATATTCTCACCAAAGTTGTTGTGCTGAATAAAATATTTATCTAAAAATCGTATTTGTCTCCCGTCCTCTTTCCTGTACCACAACTGACGTTACTCTGTTAATTATTTAATTGAAAGTTGACAATTAGAAAGGAGGAGGGAAATGAAGGTAAGTTCTAGGTGTTGGAGATAGACTTCAGAGAGGAAGCCGCTGCAGGGGAAGCCCATTCCTAGGCCGGAAGGTTGAGAGTAGAAGGAATTATTAAATGTGAAGCAATTTTGGTTAGATATGACAGAAAGGATAGCGAGGAGGTCGATGGAGTCAGGGACAGGGACGGAAGACGAACAAAGAAGGCGTTCAAGCATGGAAAAAGTGTCTGGGACGAGGATATAAGCGTACAGGTTAGTGATATGAGGCAGTGGAAATCATTAGTGTGGAAGGAGGAAAAATTATCAGTGAGGGTAAGTGAGTTTTGAACATTAAATTTGTTAGGTAAGATATTAAAGTTGAAGATGAAAGAGGAGAGAGATTTAGCAACAACATGGGCAAAGGCAGGGGAATAGTTAAAAACAGGGAATGTGGGCATGATAGGCGTATGGATTTTGATAAGGACATTAAGGGTAGGGCGACGAGGGATGGGGGAGGGGGGGAATAACGCGGCGAAGGTGTTTAAAACCGGAGGATTTGTTAGTAACTGAGATGATAGCTTTATGGTATTTAGGGGTAGGGTCGCAAGACAAGAGAACAAAATTGTTGGAAGAAAGGAAATCACAGACTCCGGAGATGTAAATAGCGCGATACAGGTTTACAAAAGCGTTTCCTTTGTAACCATTGATAGCACAGGTCAACATACATTTTGGTGCCGGCGATTTTTCAAGTGTTCTTAGGTAATTTAAGGGTGTAAAATTCAAAAATAACTTCATGTTTGTTCTATCAGGTATAGTTTTCGAGATATTGATGCCAGTAATATTCACAATACAGAAATAGCATTCATTATTTTACACACCTTGTATTGTATAGTGTATACTGTTGTAATTTTATAACGTCCATTTTAAAATACAATGGTTTATTAAAGTTTAGATAAAATCGATTTTCATCCTTTCGGACATCATCAGTAAGACATTTAAACATTTCAACTGGAAATACTGATGATGTCCGAAAGGATGAAAAAAGATTTTATATAAACATTAATAAACCATTGTATTGTAAAATGGATGTTATAAAATTATAACAGAAATAGCAGTCATCAATGTGGTTTCTGGGTTCCCTCCAAACCATCGGCACACCAAATTTCAGACTTCTCCTTTGTCCATTAGTCCATTGCTGTAAGTATTCCGTACAAATTTTACGCACATTCCATCTAGCAATAGGCTAATACAGAGTTATCAAATTTTGCAATATTTTCTAAATTAAGGATAACGTAGATAATTATGGCTTTTTTTTTTAGTAAATTCGTGGCCAGTTATTGCGGGAAAAACGCCACGAACTTTTTCCCAGACCTATTATATCAACGTCACATCTCTGCACCATAACAAACAGTAAAAGCACATTAAGTTAGTGTCGCTGTATCTCAAAAACTATAGCTGATAGAGAGAAACTGTTTTCATATTTGGAATCAACACATCAACTATAATCAGAATCTGTTCTAATATTCCAGGCAACAAACAAAAAAAACTTTTTGTAGACCTATGTAATCAATGCGTCGGCTTCAGAGAGTTTCTCAGTGAATTACGACATGCTATAATCATTGAACATCACCTAGATAATGAGTGCGCGCGATTTCTGTCATTCTGCAAATACCCCGTTCAACTGAAGATATCACTGTCATGTGGAAATATCAAGTAACACAATTTTGAGAAAATAAGATACATATTTGAAGATTTTTTTTTAGTATTTTAGTTGTTTTTTTGGTAGGTGTTTATTAAACAAAAGCGGAGCCAACACCGACTGTTTCAGAAGTCGTAAATTCAGTGAAACCGCAAAATATTAGGCCAAAGAAAATGACAGTAATCATCGAGTGCGACACGATGTAGTCGATATTCTTCAGTTGAGAGAATTGCTAAATACAGGGGTAGGAAACACCTAACAAAAAACATATCACCTTTCTTATGGAGTTGGATAACCCTTGCCTTGTAGAACAGCTTGGAGCCTCCTTGGAATAGACAAATAGAGATCCTGTATGATTTGTAAGGGAATCTTGTACCATTCTTCATGCAAAACAGTGGCAAGTTCCTTCAATGATGATGGAGGTGGATAGCGTGCTCGCAAGTTTCTTTCCCAAACAGACCACAAAGGCTGAATAATATTAATATCTGGTGATTGTGGGGGGGCCATGGCAGATGTGACACTTCATCCTCATGCTGAGAAAACCAGTTCTGGACAATGCGAGCTGTGTAAACCGGCGCCTTATCATTTTGGTAAAAGGCATCACCTTTGGGGAACAAAGTCTGCACCATCGGATGAACCTGGTCACACAAAACGTTGAGATAGTCCTTGACAGTGATGTGGCCTTGCAGGGTAACGATAGGGCCGACAGAATACCACGATATTGCTGCCCAAACCATGACTGAACCTCCACAATGTTTTACTGTTGGCTGCAAACAATCTCGATCATAAGCTTGCTTTGGTGTTCTCCAGACGTAAAGTCGGCCAGCAGTTGGAAATAATGTGAACGAAGACTCATCCGACCATATGACCTTTTTACATTGCTCCAAAGACCAGTTTTTATGAACATGGCACCACTCTCTTCGGATTTTAGCATTGCGATCAGTGATCAGTGGCTTTGGGATTACAGCACGTCCAGAAATACCCTGTTTGTGGAGTTCCCTTCGAACTGTTTTGGTGCTGACAGGGTTTGTGAGGGTGGCATTCAGTTCTGCAGTAACGTTTGCAGCTGTAGTCTTCTTATTACGTACCACAATCCTACAGTGTTCTTTGGTCTCGATCATCCAACACATTTTTCCGTCCAAACTGATATCAGACTTGGTTTTCCCACTCCTGATGTATGCAGTTGTAATCTTGGATACTGTGCCTTTTGAAACACCAAACATTTCAGACACCTTGGTTACAGAAGCACCCAACATACGGGCTCCAACAATTTGCCCACGTTCGAATTCTGTTAGTTCAGCCATATTGCACTAAAAACTCAACAGAATACAGCATAGAAACAAATGAAGCTTTTTATCTACTTGCTGAAGGTTAATTGCCAATACTAAATAGGGGTGATAGCAGCACATCACTCAAATTTGCATAAAATTTGCATTTTACTTCAGACATGCATTTTCTGAGGTGTTTTCATATTTTTGTCCAACCCCTGTAGTTTCAAAAGGCTACTTCAAGTATCGCCAGTATAATCACCATTCACCAGGAACTGAGAACCGTAAGTTTCCATGGGCGTCCTGCTGTTTATAAGTCCTATATCAGCATAATCAATGCATAGCGACATTTAGAATAGTTTACAGCTCGCCGAAACTGAACATTAAGGGAACGGCAACGCCGAGCGTACCTTTCTGCGGCGTAATATTTAAAACTATTTTAGCCAACGTATTTGGGAAATTATGCGCGGCATAACAAATAATTGTAAATTACCAGTGGAGCACGAATTTCGATACCTAATCGGCAATAAGATGGTCGAATTTGGGTCTGGCAGATGCCCGATGAACGCATGACTTCGAGAAATTCGGAGGAGGAGGGCATGGTATGAGACTCATGTTTAGTTTGTATTGGACCAACTTGTTAAATTGCAGGAAGCATGATGTTTGCAACTTACCTTGACATTTTGAACAATTCTGCACTGCCAACATTATGTTGATTAATGTTGGGATTGAACAATTTCTGTTCCAACATGACAGTGTTCTTTGTCACAAAGCTAGGTGTGTGGAGGAGACGGGGTTTGAAAAAATCTGCTGATCTCCACAGAACCCCATTATAAATTCCATTGAACCCTTGAAGGATGAATAGGTGTGATGACTAGGGGCTAGGCCACTTCGCCACATATCTGTTGACTGAGCTCCTCAACGCCCATCATAAAAAATGGAAAAAAATTACTCAAACTTTTACGAAAATCTGGTGGAGAGTTTCATTGGAGAGTAGAGGCCGTAATAAAAGCAAAGGGAATTTCGATACCATAGTAATCTTCGCGTAATCATGGTCGAAGTGCAAAAGTACAGGTGTCCGGAAACATTTGATCACAAAATGTATGTAATTTTTTTAGAATTTTTAGACTTTCAAGTAGTTTAGCGACCGTTTTTATTCAAATAGATTATAAAGATTCATGAACAAAGCAGATATTATGCATGTTATTGTTCATAAAATATCTTGAACTGATATTGAGAACCGCGTATGAAATCAAGTAAATTTCATGTACTCTTGAACAGGGTGAGTTTTTTAAAAGTAGCCCGGTGAACAACGTGCAAAAATGAGCATGAAAAGAGATAACAATGATCAAAGATCAGTGCAAATAACCTAGAGTAAATGCTGGAAGTGCCTCCATTGACCTCGAGGCACGTGTGAAAGCGTGTCCACATGTTCCTGAAGGCACGAGCAAGGGTTTTCGCTGGAATGGCCTGAATTGCTGCCTGGACGTTTTGTTGAAGGTCGGCGGCTGTGCGCGGATTGTTCTGGTAGGCCACACGTTCTTAGTGCACCCCAGGGGAAGAAATCCCAGATCGATAGGTCTGGCGAACGTGATGGCAGGGCTGTTCTATTCCTCGAGTGATCACATGTTCGGGTGGGAACACTTCCTGGATACGGGCAAATGTTGCGTGTGCAGAATAGGCTGCTGCACCGTTTTGCTGAAAGTAAGCATTGGCACGCTCGTCATCACTAAGTTGTGCGGCAAACACGTTGAAGATGTTGTGCACATAACTGTCACTCTTCACAGTTTCACTGAAGAACACAGGGATGATGCGGCAGGCGGAGACAGCACACCACTCTCCAATTTTTTGTGGATGCAGTGGAGACTCCATGAACACATGGAGAAGACGGAGATTGACGGAAGACCAGTTGCGCATGTTCTGTGAGTTGACGTAACAGGACAGATGGAACTACGCTTCATCTGAGATAACACATAACCATCTTCCAGCACCTCCGGAGCAATGATGCTCAGGAACCATTCACAAAACTTAACATGGCCGGCTTGCCCACATCATGCAACTGATGCACAGTGGTCATTTTGAAGGGGTGTAAATGTAAATTCTGTTTCATGATCTTCATTGCACTTGACTGAGACAAACACAGTTGTTGAGATAGTCGCCGCGATGACGTTTTGGGACTGTGTAGCATGTGTTCTTCAGCAGCAGCAATGGTTGCTGTCGTACGGACCGTCCTTTTGCGCACTTTCTCTGCATTCAGTACTGATCCCGTTGCATGCCATTTCGCAATTAAGTTTTGCATTGCACTCTTAGCAGGAGGTTTTGCAGGCACAGCACCAACTTGAAACTTAATTTTAAACTCATCTGCACAGTTTCCATGACCCATGCCGTGCATAGTCCTCTACCACACAAATGCGCTGTTGTAGAGATAACACCATTTTCGCCACTTCACACAAACTACTACCATACACACCAATGTCACTCTCTCAACTGCGCAATATCAACTGCGCAATATCACATGAATGACAAGTCGTTTGTAAACTTACTGCGCAGTATTTTGCGCCGGGCCACTGTTATAAAACTCACCCTGTATATTCCGTGACGAAATTCAATGGAATTTTTTAAAATGGTTGTTTTGAATAATATGCATTTTAAATTACGGTTGCATAAATTGTGAACTGTATTCGTTACGTGATGAAACAGGCAACATAAAATCCACCTAAATAGAAAAATGGAAGGAAAAATTCTGCGACCCGGATTCGAACCAGGAACCTCGACTATCACGGCCGATGCCTATACCAATTGGGCTAACCAGAAAAAGTTGACATTTTGTGGCATAGTCGTACATTCGATCACAAGGTGATCATCAGTCACTTATGTCTCCTGTTTCTTCACGCAGTAAGTAACCACAGTACCAGAGGTTTATTTCATTTATATATATAGTATGTGCATTAACTTATAAATTTAGATGTAAACAGATTTCTTGTAATTGCAATCCCATAATCTTAAAAAGAAATTAAACATAACCATGTTCTACGATGTATAAATCAAGATATATGCCCATTCTTTTAACGAATACTTTATAGAATGCGAAAATTTTATTACCTTAAAGTCACCATTTAAATTTTCTGAATTGACACCCGGCAAATATTTTTCAATGTTACGTTCCTTTAAGACACTGGCATTTTCATCAAAGATCATAAACAACAGAGGATATTCTCTATCAACATCTTTCCTTGTGCCATTTTCATTTAGCGTTCCTGGAATTTTAAAAAGGATACAGAAAATGATGAAACAACATCAGGTTCATCAATAGGAGACATTTGAACAATCCGCTTTTCATCAATCAGTGAAAAAGTGGTTTGTTCATTTGTTTCCTATTGATAAGTCTTTCCGTCCACAGTCTTAATGTAATTATTCTATTTAGTAACCTTAGGTTCATCATTCATAAAAAATTACGTTGGAAATTGGACGACAGGGAAAAAAATAGATAAGATGATATATACAGGGTGAGTCAAAAGTTTTTTGAAAACCTTACAGGAATTGGGAAATCAGAATATTCCAGTAAGGTATGGGTGAGGTGGTCTATCTTTTACGGTATGTACCGAACATGACCGCCATCTTGAATCTAAGTCAATTTTTTTAAATAGAAAGGCGGTCGTGTGATATATCAAGTAACATCAACATTTTCTGACGATTTCATTCCTGTAAACAGATGTGAAACAGCAGTTATGGTTCAAAAGTTACAACACATTTTGTTTGATTATGTAGCAGGTAAATGAATATGGCTTTGATTACGGAGGAGAGAATTGAGGTCATTTAGATGTCTGGAGAACGAAGCTTCCGTGTCATAGCTGCAGATTTTAAAAATCGTCACCCAGAAAGACCTCCAATTTTACACAACGCTGTCAGGTGCTTAATTAAGAAATTCCGAGAAACTGGGACTGTGGTTGACAAGGCATGGAGTCGCCGTCCAAATAAGTGCTGCTGACAAGACAACCTCAACAATGGTTTTGGCATCCATCGTCAAGAGCCTACAACGCAGCACACGACGTATGTCAGCAGAATGTGGAATCAGCCTGTCATCGATCGTACAATCCTTCATGCTCATCAATGGCATCCATTCAAGATTCAGATATTCCAGCACCTAGCAGAGGATGACGCAGACAGACGTATGCAGTTTTGCACGTGGGCCCGAGAGCAACATCGACAAGATCCCTCTTTTGCACAAGGTATCTTGTTCAGTGATTAGATGTTCAATTTCCTGGTCATTGGATTTGCCGACATGATGCTGTGGAATGGCCGCCCAGATCATCTGATCTCAGACCACTTGACTTTTATCTGTGGGGTCATTTAAAGCAACTCGTATATGCAGAGAAAATCAGAAACAGACACCATCTCCAGCAACACATTGAAGAAGCATGTGCCAGCATTTCTGCGGAAATCCTTCTACGAGTGCATGACGATTGGATTCAGCGCCCTCAAATGTGCCTTGACCAAGAAGAACACCATGTTGAACACATTAAATGACTGTCCACCCTGTAATTCCAAGCAAAATGTGTTGTAAGTTTTGAACCATAACTGCTACTTCAAATCTGTTTACAGGAATGAAATTGTCAGAAACTGCTGATGTTATTTGATATAACACACGAACCCTTTTCCATTAAAAAAATTGACTTAGATTCAAGATGGCCGATTTTAAGATGGCGGCCATGTTCGGTACATGCCGTAAAATATAGACCACCTCACCCATACCTTACTGGAATATTCAGATTTCCCAATTCCTTTAAGGTTTTCGAAAAAACAGGGTGTACTGGGACTTTTGACTCACCCTGTACTTGGAACCAAATATAATACGAAGTCGGGGGGAAAGACGCCACACTTAACGATTGTAATTTTTTTATATGAAAATGCGAAATCAAAGAGATAGTTTTTTATAGACTTTTTTACAGAACATATTGTCCACCAGGAGGGACACTGTAGTCATCCGCCATTTTGAACGACCTTTTTGATTCCTAGGCGTCGTATCGTCTTGTAGCGAAGCTGCTGAAATAACGAGCTATTACACAAGCTTTAGGGCGTTTTCACACGCCCAGGTAAAACCAGTTCCGTTGCCGGCGAATGGGCTTTTCACACACACCGGCCAAACCGGAGCGAGTGAGGGCGTCGTTGCCGGCCATTGACTTTCACAAACGTTGTCATTCTCTCGGTGCCGTTTATTAGTGCCGTAGGTTTTTGGTGAAAGAAAGATATATGCTGTGTTCAACAAACGTTACTTTCCTGGGCTATTATACCTTAGAAAGAAGGTACGATTAAAAGATGAGAAGAGATCTGAAGTTTATATAACTCTAAGCGCCTACGAAATTTACTCATAGGTGTATGTAATCGGCCAACAAGGACAGGAACAGATTTGAGAGATAATTTAACAAACTACTCGTACTTCGCACAAATGAACAAATTTAATGTTTTTTTTTAATATCTCTGCATTATTAATATATGTATAAATTTAATTTTATGTTTTTATTTGTCTTTTTGTGGAAAATCTTCTAAAAACGCATGAACTCTTTTCCATGCTTTTGTTAAATAATAATAATTATAAACTGGAGATGATCTCCAAGCATAGGTAATAATTTTTCGATTGAAAAATGGAAGGAAAAAATCTGCAACCTGGATAGCGATAGCCCAACTAGTAGAGGCGTCGTCCAGTTTATAATTATTATTATTTACTTGTGAGTTCATCAACTTTCTGATGGTTTGGAGTGGAGAAATTCTCGGTCTGTGGGCCAGGTGCCCGTCTCTCATTGGGCTTTCAACCGTGACAACTTGGTTGTCTTTAAGACACCTTGAGACAGCTTGGCTGTCCGGGTGTCTGCGATAGCCCAACTGGTAGAGGCGTCGACCATGATAGTCGAGGTTCCTGGTTCGTGTCCAGGTCGCAGAATTTTTCCTTCCATTTTTCAATCGAAAAATTATTACCCTTGCTTTTGCTTTTAATTTTATCTTTAAAACAATCAGTTGTTTTATCCCATAAACAAGGTTTATTTTCCACAAATTTTAGCAATGTTACAGGATCGTACGAGAGCAATTTACTCATTTTTGCAATGAAAAATAACTGTACTACCATACAATACTGAAGTAAACGTAAATATAACACTAATGTAAACAAAAACGTAAATGTTAACAAAGGCAATTGTAAACAAAACACAAAATCCTCCCAGGCTCTGGCTTTGCCGGTGTGTGGGAAAACGCCAAAAGAAAACATTGACAGCGAAGAACCGGAGGTCGGCCTAGCATCCGATTGTCGAGTTGAACGCCGGCTGCATTTGCCAGTGCCGGTGGTCGGTACGGCAAATCTGCCAGGCCGGGCTAAGTTTGAAAGCTCTCATTTGATAACGTTGAATTCGGTGTTGGAGCCGGGGAGGATTTTGAGTTTTGTTAACATTTATGTTTTTGTTTACATTTGTGTTTTATTTACATTTACTTCAGTATTGTAGTACAATTTTCTTTCATTGCAAAAATGAGTAAATTGCTCTCGTACGATCCGGTAACATCGATAAAATTTGTGGAAAGTAAACCCTGCTTACGGGATAAAAACACTGATTGTTTTAAAGATAAAATTGAAAAGCAAAAGCGTGGAAAAAGTGGGTAAAAGTTTATGCGTTTTTAGAAGATAATTTTCCACAAAAAAGAGAAAAATAACAACATAAAATTAAAACTTATACACGCATTAATATTTATAGTGCAAAAATATAAAAAATCATTAAATTTTGTTCAGTTGAGCGAAGAAGTTTGATAAATTATCTCTCAAATCAGTTGCTGTCCTTGTTGAATGATTACATGCGCCTATGGGTAAATTACGTAGGCTTGGATTTACATATATTTCAGATCTATGTGCATATTTTAATCGTATCACACTTCCTTCTAAGGTATAATACCCAACGAAAGTAATGTTTGTTGATTGCAGCACATATATTTCATTCACCAAAGCTAAAAACCTACGGCATTAATAAACGGTACCGAGAGAATGACAGCGTTTGTGAAAGTCATTGGCCGGCAACGACGCCGTCACTCGCTCCGGTTTTGCCGGTGTGTGTGAAAACGCCCTTAGGGTTTGCTTTATTTTCGTTCTAACACAGTTTCTTCTTTTGAATAGGTGTAGTTCACGTTCCCTACTTTTTATTTTTTTTACCCGTCCGTAATAGCGGCGCCCATGCGATGACGTAATGAAAAGGTCTATACTGTGCGATTATAATTAAGTTAAATTATTCAAACCTTTTTAGAGCCCGTTCTGCTGATTGGATTTTGATGAAACTTGGAATATAAGTTATATAGACCATAGGAAAGAGATTTTTACAATCAAAAACTACATGTAGTTCAAATTTTGACCATTAGTTGCAAGAAAGGCCACTAAGCCAATTAGGATTGCTTTAAAACGCCTTAAAATACCATGTGAGTTGCCTCTCCTTTAGTCTACAATACGAAAGGTTCTACAATGCATTTTAAAATGGCATCCATATAGGATTCATGTGGTGCCTCAGGATCAACACACTGATTTTGCTTGCTGGTTATTGTCCACAATAGCCGTTGACAATTCAGGACCTTGGAACATTTTGCGGTCAGACGAGGCACATTTTATCTTAAATAGAGCAGTGAATACTCAGGACTGTGGTATCTGGGGTACTGCAAGCCCCAGTGTTGTGAATGGACAGCCTCTACATTCTGATTTCATTATTGTAAGATGTGGTCTTACTGCTGATTTCAGTTTTGGCCCCTTTTCCTTTGAAGAGAACACTCCTCAAGGCATTAAAAGGTGTTCCATCACATGTGCCCGTTACTACGAACTTCTGCAGCAGCAAGTCATTCCTGCCTTACAAGAACAAGAATATATAGAAACTACTGTCTTTATACAAGACGGTGCGACACCCCATATTGCCCGCAATTGAAGGAACTTCTTTGGAGATGAACGAATAATTTCGAGAAGTTTTCCGACTGCATGACCTCTTGGTTCTCCGGGCTTGAATCCCTGTGACTTCTGGTTGTGGGGATTGCTGAAAGATCCGTGTCTATGCAAGTAGCATACAGACTCTTCCTAAATTGAAACCAAGCATAATTTGCCATGTTACTATAATTCTTCAAGAAATATTCGCGCTACTGCTGCGCACGCTATAACGCGATTTGAACATGCGATGGAATGCACATTGAGCAAATGCTGTTGAAAGGGCGGGAAGAGAGGTTCGTAAATTCTTGTTCAATGAATTGGGTTTCGTTGAGATCGAACTCGTTAACTTAAATTAGAATTAGAAGTAGCAAAAGTTCCTTATTGGCAGCGGGTTGACCGCAGACGCGTGGAGCGGGAAGACGAATGTCCATATGGAGAAATGACAGCCAGAAGTTGTCCACGAGATTTCTCCGTTGACTATAAGGCAAAGGTCTCATGCAGGCGGAGGCAAGATAATCGCCCGAAGAGGTACTTCATTCGGGTGAAAATAGGCGAAGCCATGAACAGACAATATAGATTGCACGGCAGTATAATAGCTCTTCTGTGATTGCAATGGTCTTTAAATGCAAACTAAGTGAAGACACAAGAAGAAATTGGGTTGATTTATAATGCAAACACAACAACAAGAGTTTAGAACTTGCAGAAATAGGCAACATAAGCTTCGCGAAGTTACACTAATTGCAGCAAATTCCAAAAAAGCAAAAAAAAATAACAAAAACAAAATTGAATACCGAAACGTGACCTTAGTTATAACAACACAAAAAAGAGAAAACAATGAAAGAAAAAACGAAAAACAGCTGTGGCGCCAACAGCTGTGAATAAAAATTTTTTTGTGTTTCTAATTTGTGTTTCTTATTCTTTATGTGCCACTTTTTTACCTAGTGATCGAAATTTGAACTAATTTTTATTATTACAAAAATTTTATTCTCATATAACGTATATTCCAAGTTTCATTAAAAACCGATCAGCAGAATGAGCTCTAGAGGAGTCTGTAGTATAACTTAAATTATAACCACCCGATACATCCAAATATTGGGTTTACTCTAGGAGGAAATGCTTCCATTTAGTTAATTATAATGTAAATATTACCGCATTTGCATCTTCCTCTGAGTTACCTTACATTAACAAAAATATAAAAATTTTTTTTTTTCCATTGAAGATTTTTTATATCCCTAATGCCTTATCAAAAGGTGGGGACTGCTCATTTCAGCATAGTACCAGATAATCACAAAAGTTTTTGCCGTTTTTATGTTGCCATGAAAGGAAGTGATAGAAGATATGCATATGAGTGTACTGTGTGGTCCAAAATCTGTCAGGAGGGAGCAGGAAGATTAGCCTGTATAAATTCAGGGCTGTTGGGCATTCACATCAATCACATCTCATGCAGAAGTGAAGACAAATGGAGGTTTCGAAAGAGATGGTTAGGTGTTATTTGCCTTTTGACTTCAAGGTGAGCTTGTCAGCAGCAGCATCAAGTCGCCGAACGTGTCTTGCATTTGGGAATGATGCTGTGAATGAACGCACCGCAAGACATTGGTTCCAGAAATTCAGGTCGGGAGAATTTGCCATTTCTGATGAACCCCGCAGTGGTCGACCTCAAGTTTTAGATGATTTTCAGGCCCTGAAAACGGCCATAGAGGAGGACAGCAGTTTAACATGTGGTGAACTTGTCAGACGGTATCAGGTTTCTGGTGAAACAATTAGACGTCACCTGCACAGCCTAGGAAAGACTGCAAGTTGACCAAATGGGTACCCCACACGTTGTCGGAATCTTAAAGAATCAACGAGTGACAGCCTGCATGTCGTTGCTTTCTTGACATCGTAACGCACCCATATTTAATCGAATACTTACCAGTGACGAAGAGTGGGTCCTGTATAACACTCCTAAGCATTCCAAATATTGGTTGTCATCCCGAGACACCGTGCCTCACACTTCAAAGCCACCCCTACACCCACGCAAGATCATGTTCTAAGTCTGGTGGACTACACGCCAAATGTTCACTACGAGCTGCTATCAACTGGCCAAACCATCACTGGGGACCTGTACTCCCAGCAGTTGGAACGTGTGCAACAGGCATTGCAGCAGAAGGAGCCATCATTCGTGAATCGTAAAGGGGTTCTCTTCCTTCATGACAATCCTCGGCCACATGTGGCGCGGGTGGCCAGGGAAACCATAGAGTGGCTTGGCAGGGAAACTTTGTGTCATCCACCTTACTCACCAGATCTTGCTCCAACGGATTATCACCTTTTCCATTCTCTGGACAACCATCTTCGTGGATAATCCTACACCAATGATACAAACTGCGAAAGGCACTCACGGACTTCTTTGAATCCAAGACCGGCAAGTTTTACAGCCAGGGGATTGATCAACTGGGGTCACGTTGGCAGAA
This sequence comes from Rhysida immarginata, assembly GCA_023313115.1. Taxonomy (NCBI): domain Eukaryota; kingdom Metazoa; phylum Arthropoda; class Chilopoda; order Scolopendromorpha; family Scolopendridae; genus Rhysida; species Rhysida immarginata. The sequence goes on along the minus strand of JAHWFO010081060.1, from coordinate 1,156,128 downwards.
TGTGCTAGATGCCAATGGGGATTGTGCCAATACGCTATTTTTGTGTACATCATTTTGTTTTCAGGAATTATAAACGGCAAGAACGTTTGTGGTTACCTGATACTTAATTACATTTTATGTTTTTATAACATTATTTACAACAAACTGTATTGCTATCGAGTTGCTACTCTAATCGCTCCATATTCGAGACATTTAATAACGATTTGATTGGTTGGTTTTAAACAAATGTAGAATTACGTTTCGCAACCCAAGAAATTCTTGTCTGAGCATTTTGAGTCGAAAGTCTCTTCGAGTGGAAGTACAAATTTCGATGTTACCGGAAAGAGTTTCGATATATATAACTAGAAGAGTTACCCGGCGTTGCCCGGGATAATTACACTTGCACAAAATTTTCCTTTCATTGTTGGCCATAAGATATAGATTATTGATCCCTGCCTTGTGTTGGTGCATTGCGTGTTGATACCATTGTTGATACCTATTGTTGCACAAACTTTTCCTTGCATTGTTGGTCATGAGTTATATATTGTTGGTCCGTGCAGAGTGTTTGTGAATTGCGTGTTGATACCATTGTTGATACCTATTGTTGCACAAACTTTGCCTTGCATTGTTGGTCATGAGATATTTCTCATTAATATGCCTTGCTATAACCATGAATATCGATTTTTTATCGATATTTATTATTTTTCCGAAATCTGAGGTAGACAGTGACCTTCCTCATGCTTTGAAGGTCATGTATGCGAAATTTTTTCAAGATCGGAATAAAACTGTAGATTTGTATAAAAAACACACAAACAGACCCACCCACCCACAAACATCCTTCTTTATATATATAGAAAAGAAGAAGGATGCTTGTTTGTTTGTGGGTTTGTTTGTTTGTTTTTTGTACAAATCTACAGTTTTATTCCCATCTTGATAAAATTTCGCATACATGACCTTCAAAGCATGAGGAAGGTCACTGTCTACCTCAGATTTCGAAAAAAATAATAATTATTTATAAAAAAATCGATATTCATGGTTATGGCAGGGCATATTAATAAGAAATATCTCATGACCAACAATGCAAGACAAAGTTTTTGCAACAATAAGTATCAACAATGGTATCAACACGCAATTCACAAACACTCTGCACGGACCAACAATATATATCTCATGACCAACAATGCAAATAAAAGTTTGTGCAACAATAGGTATCAACAATGGTGTCAACACGCAATGCACCAACACTATGCAAGGATCAACAATATATTTCTCATGACCAACAATGCAAGGTAAAGTTTGTGCAATATAGAATTCAATGCATAAAATTCCTATTATTCAGGCTTTTCTTAGAAAAGAGAATTCTTAGTACTTAACAATTTCTTGAAAATCTTTAAAAATGATCAGTAACTGGAGATAATTATTTAGCAGACTATTGAGAATGATTGAAAGACGATAGAGGAGGCACTCCTTTAGCTCCGTGCGGTATTGCGCAAATGGTAAGCAAGCAACTAGAAGAATCGGCGACCGCTAGACTACAAAAAGTGATGAATGGCCAATTTTTGCTTCAAGACATCGAAAGAAGAAAGGAATTTGCAACAGCATCATGTGTACATCTAAAGTAAGATTACGTGAGCAAAAAATTATTTAGACTAGAAGGCATCCTTGGAGAGGTCCATCCATTGTGAGCCTTTAAAAAAAAATCTTTTCGGTACATCATGTCCCGGTATATCACTTAGAATGGATTTTTTCAGTGAAGAGGTAAATTCCTGTCTTTCGGATTTTTCTTAGAATGGATAATCCATTCGCTCTATATTGTAGTGATTGAGTTATTATTTAACTAATTTGGAGGTTTAATTTGGTTTTTTGAGGTTGTTCTGTTTACCTACAAGCGTAATTATCCCGGGCAACGCCGTTTCCCCTGCTAGTTGTTAATAATTGTTATTAGTACATTGGCATTACAATCCACGCCAAGGAAAAAATAAAATTTTTAAATATACATGAATTAATCCGGTGAGACCGGGAAATTCGGTGAATGATTCGGAAAAACAAAAAGGGACAGGTATTCCAGAGATGACACTTTACTCTCCTTCAAAGTAATTCCCCTTGGTCACATTACACTTTTAACACCCTAGGTACAACTGTTGCATGGCATGAGAAAAATTCTCTTTCGGTACAGCATGAAGTTCCTTCGTCATAGCCGTTTGAATATCCGGAACGTCTCCTTTCATTGTTGATTTCAAACAAGGAAACAGGAAGAAGTCCAGTGGTAATGGGTCTGGAGAATACGGAAGGTGGTAAAGTTTTGAGTATGTTTTCGCGCGAAGAATTGCTTCACCTTTTTAGTGATTTGCGGCCTCGCTATATCATGCAGAAGACACCGGGCTTCCGGTTCTGCAAACAGTGGCCGGACCCGACGAATGAGCTTCCATAAACGACCGAGAACCGTTGTTTGAAATCAACAATGAAAGGAGACAGATTTCTCGTCGTTCCGGATATTGAAATGGATGAGACGAAAGAACTTCAAGCAGTATTGAAAGAGGATTTTTAACACGCAATGCAACAGTTGTACGAAGTGTATTGTGGCCAAGGGGGCTTACTCTGAAGGACAGTAAAATATCATCTCTGAAATATACTGCCCTGCCAAAAGTATCCGGGCAGTCCTATGTTCCTGATGTGGTCTCATCCTATAGGATGCACGTGACAGTATGCAGGGTTCTCCCCAGGCCCTTTTGAACGGGCGCGCCGCCCGGCTGATTTTGGTGACCTCCCGGCTGAATACACGAAAAACTGCACAACATTGCATAATATTTCATTTGTTTTTAATTTTTCTCCGCCCGGTTATTTTATCTTACCACCCACCTGATAAAATTTTCTGGGGAGAACACTGGTGATAACACTGGAGAAATTAAAGACCCAACTCATCAGATGGTACAGCAGTGACAACACCAGTCAACATGCCAAAGATATCAGACTTTGAGAGAGGAAAGATTGTGGGGTGCCGCATTAGCGGGAAGTCACTTCGCGAAATCAGCGCTTTCACTGGGCATCCTCGCGCCACTGTGCACAAATACGAACAAACAGGTGCAACAACGACTGCAAAACGTTCCGGGCGACCACCACTCTGTCGCCGAGAGACACACGTGCTCTGTCTCGGGTGGTGGTGAGGCATCGCAAAGAACCCTGCTGGAAATCACTGCTGCCTTGGTAAGGGACCCAGACGCCTACTCACCGTGGCCAATCAGTGCGCACAGTACAACTTAACTTCCTTGGGAGAGCCGGAAGAGGAAGCCATTTCTCTTAAGGGTTTTATGCTGTTCGTCGTCTACTATGGTGTACAGAGCGTCGTCAATTGTCTATTGATAATTATTGGGCAAAGGTCATATGGAGCTATGAAAGCCGCTTCACCCTCCAACAATCTGACGGTCGTGTTTGGCTCTGGATAAGGCCAAACGAGAAATACGATATAGTGTGCCTCGTACCCACAGTGAAGGAATCTGGCGTTGGGTTCAAGGTGTATAGCAGGCGTAGAACTATCACCGGTGTGAATACCCCACGGTACCAAGAGATGTTAGCAACGCACCTTCCTGGAGAGATGGTGGAGTTCTCTGGCATCTCATCGAATTGCTTCTTCCAGCAGGACAATGCCCCACGTCACGCCGCTCGTTCAACACAGGCTATTCAAGACAGGCATGGTTCGCCTGTGTGGACATCCGGTTATTGCACTGGCCTGCGCAGAGTCCAAACTTGAATCCAATTGCATATTGTGGGATGTGCTGGAGTGCCGAGTACGGATGCACATTCCCTGTCACGAATCGCCATCAGTTGCTGGAACGTTTGACGACTGAATGGCACCGTATCACACCAGCAGAGTGTAAACAAGTTGTGGACAGCCTTCCTCGTCATGTTGCAGCAGTAATTGCAGCAAAGGGTGGCCCATCGCGTTACTGATGACAGAGGGTAGTGGAGTGGGGTGCAGTATACTTATCCCTGCTTGTTTTTCCGAATCATTCTTCGAACTTTCAGGTCTGAGCTTGTATTATGGAAAATGAAAGGAAATGTTAAAGCATTTTCTCCAGTTTGTCATTCTTAGTATATTTTTTTAATTACTCTAACTTTTATTATTGTTCTATATTAAATAAATAAATTTAATATAGAATGGTTAATGTAAAATACAGATGGAATAAGCGCTAAAATTTAAATATTTCACATACCTTTTTTACACGTAGCCAATATTAAAACAGCACCAGTCATGGTTTCCGCTTCAGGAGAATGGTGGGAATGCAATAACCATGTTATGCAGTTTGGATCGTCAGCGGTGGGGGCATATTCTGGGCGCACTATCCAAACGTAGGTGTGATTACCACCGGGAGGTACACTGTCGTCTCTTTTATCTTTACCGGAGGTCCCATCTAGATAAAGTGCTCCTATAACAGGGATTTCAATACAAACCAAGACCCATTATAAAACGGAGATTTAGGTTCCAGAAATTATTAACTATGGGAATTTATTTGTAAGAGAAAGACCACCACCAAAAATCGTGAATTTTGTCAAACCAGAGCACAATACGTTAAATGGGCCTAATGATCGTGTCATACACCCAATGCGCCATTATCGGTTTTAGGTTCCAAGATATACCCAATTAATTAATTAAAACCTGATTGTAATTAGATAATTAATAAATACTGCTCGATATAAAAAATGCAACCCATAAGATCTATGACATGCAGTCAAATGAAAACGAATCACAACGCTTAAATCTCATGGCGCGCAATTTGGTAACTGTCAAATCCCCGTCGGAAGAGAAATGTTGAAAAACATCATTTCGAGGATTTGACAAGGAAAAAAGAAGAGTCGAAGAAAAACACCCCCGCCGGTAGTAGACGGACCCCGTCAGGTAGAACTAACCTGAAGCCGCGGGATTGGAGGAGGATCGAGAAATCTGAGCATCGGGATTGGAGGGCGATATGCGCAATCTCGGCTCAGAATCCTCCAACCCCGGATAAAAGGCGAAGGAAAAGGAAGGATCATCAGACGGTGAATGCTTCTCTTCCAAATAGCAACCATTGTGACCGACCAGACCTCATGAGATGTACGGGCATATTCCAGCGGAAAAGTTACGAGTCGCCAAGGCACGGAGGACCGAAAACAAGTAACCTAATTAGTGATAGGAACCTTACTTTTAATCGTTACTTTGTTAAAAGGAGTCAACACGCCGAGCCACAACTGTCCGACGGAAGAAGGCTGCCGCTGCCGCCGTCTCAGCGCCAATCCCGGCATCAAGATAGAACGAGGCCCGTCAAGACCGGCAACCGCGACGATAGAAGGAGGAGCTCGCACGGCAGACGAGTCGTTAGTTGGAGTCCGAGTGGAACTTACGAATGCGAGCGTATTCCGTCGTCAAGCCGCCACCATCGTAAGCACGATAGAAACATTAATAAATGTACTGTGTTTAACGAGCCCGTTGCAGGTGGACTTAATTTAATCGAACAGCAGGACTTGGTTTTGAGAGAGCGTCAGCCCGATTCAATACTCGACACCGCCCCGAGTATCCCCGCTGCTACGCACGGCGCCAAGTTGATGTTCAACGACACAGCCGCCGCCCCAGCCCAAACGAGGTACAGGGCCGATTCGCACCCGACATTGGAGAATCCCGCAACTGCAGAGGATTCATCTATCTGCTCGACATTGCAACCACAAGGACAGGAGTCCTTGCGTGCAATACACATATTAGCAATCCCGAGGAGTGTTGGAGACTGCAAGACAACGCTCGTGTCAACGATTCCAGCCGGAGATCTCGCGGGGCGCCCTGCAGATTGTCCGCGCTCGGACAGCAACACCGCGTTGTCCGGTACTGTGCAAAATTAAGCGATACGCTAAGATATTGGTTTTAATTCTAAGCAGGTTAAAACTAGTGGCCTCTACTAATCTTTGTTTTATTCCCGACAGCACAAGCTCTTCGGTCGACAAACCTATATAGGTCGCCGCTCACCGACGTCGCGGCACCCATCACGATCCAGCCATTTCATTTTACGGAGAATCCCGACAATCTGGCACCAGCGCTTCGTGGGATTTCAGAAGACTTCCGACCGATGCGGTACAGGAACGCTGAAAGCCAAGATACGACGTCATTAGGAAATGTTCCTGATCCCTCGTACGAAGAGGCTCTAGATTAAATGATTCAGCTTTCAATTTGTTTCATGATTAATTGGCAAAACTCTGCTAAATATTGTAGATCAAAATTAAATTCGGAAAATTAAATTATACTTTATATTACCTCCTTGTTCCCACTCTGTTCATAAGATAAAGTACATGACAGTAACACTAAGATTTGTTGACGGGAGACTCGGGAAAGGACATTGATAATTTGGGTTTTATGTACAGGTCGTTCTTTTTATTATGCCGGAAATAAGGTTATCGATACTCGTATTCATCGAAAATCAGAAATGAAATACACTAAAAGAAGTATAAAAAGGTACGTCTCCGTTTGTGCCTGCTAAGGAGTTGGAGGACGAGAAATTCATCGTCGGCTGCGTACGGCGAATACGCATGTCATGTTCGCCTGCTCGAGTGGCCAACCGTGTTTGGTGTAGACCTGGAGATGAATTTTCGCGGGTTCAAATCCATCTCTCGTCCGGCGTAATCTGTGAAGTCAAAGTGCATTTCCAATCAACATCATGTCATGTTCACGTTTTCAGGAAAGGCATAAGAGATTCAGAGAGGGACGCGTTTTACTGCAAGACAATGTTCGCCGATGGTAGGTCAAGGTGTCATTATTCCTGATGTTATTGTTCAATCTGATATTATTGCTCATTGTTAACAAGAAATTAAGCCTCCCGAGGAAGGTATAGGAAAGTATCGGAAGCTTAAGTTCATCAATTTTTACCCCTTCATCTGCACTTTCTAACTCCCATTTTTTTAATCAAAAAATTTATTTTCTCTAACTGAGTATTTAGAAAATATAAAAGAAATCTATCTTCTTCCCTTTCTCATCATTTTCGATCGAATGATATATCACACGCCATTTGTTGCCATAGTTCTAAAGACCAAGTGACTGTCACTCCCGCAACTTCGACCCCACTGGGACAATTTGGCCCAGGCTTCATAGCAATCTATATTTTGCGTAGAAGAATATGTATATCAAATTTCACTCCTTTACATACATAAATACCACATAGATCACTTGGTCCCCTTCAACTCTCACCACCGCAATTCCGACCCCAGTGGGCCAATCAAAACCAAAAGTAAATAGTGAAGGTATTCATGCCCGTGAAGGTAAATAGTAAGCTCGTATCCGTATTCATGCCCGTATTCATGCCCTTCTATCTCAAAAATGCAGAAATTATGAAGGGGAGGACTGACAGACGGACATTGTGAAACCAATAAGTAGCTGCATTCTACCGCTACTTAATATTTCTTGGAAACGAATGTTTTATTGCTAAGCCAACATAACGTTCTATCATTGCCTGACCAATGTTAATAATTCTTGGAAACGTACGGTTCTATTGCTACGGCAACAAAGTATGAAAGTACTGTTGCATCATTGTCATTTTCAATCAATGAAAACCCCGGAAAAGCGTGTTGGGTACAGACAACAGACAAGAGGAAACCATTTTTTATATTCTAGATGAAGACGTAGGCAAGCAAGTATTCTTAGCTGAGTAAAAACAATGCTAAAACAGAATTTTTAATGGATATTACAAAGAAACAAAGAAAAATAGGGTTATATAGATTACACCACTAATTGAAATGTAAGACAATATTCACTAATAAGATTAGTAATATATTAAGCAAACTAACTCAACAGAATAAACGACAGCGGTAAGAAAAAAATTAAAATAATTAAAGCTTCTCAGATGATATCATTTAAATTACACTGTACAACATGAAAAATGCCCTTTAAATGAAAATATGTTTCTTATATATTTTTGGCTGAAAGTAACGAATCAGTAATTAATTTTGTTTACCACGCAACATTTTCCAAGAAATCCACATTTTAGCTTTTTACTTATCTCACTGAACAACCAATTTATTAGAGACACCCCGCTAATATCGTGTTGCGCCTCCTTTGGCGGTGAAAACTACCTGAATGTGTGCTGGTATGGATTCAACAAGGTATTGAAACCGTTGCAGAGAAATAGCAGCCCAGGATGACATCACAGCGTCCCGTAATTGGTGCAGGTTGGACTGTAGTGTGAGAAGGAGTCGGATGGTTATCTCCACTTCATCCCATAATGCTCGACCTGGTTAAGTTCGGGCAAACGAACTGACCACTTCACCCAGGTGGAAATCCGCGTCATGTTTCTCGAACCAGTCCAAGACCATTCGAGTACAGTGACAGGGAGCATTGTCCTGCTGAAACTGTCTGTCACCACCAGGGAACACAGTCATCATGAACGGGTGCACCTGATCGGCAACAATGTTCAGGTAGTGTGTCGCATTCAGGGATGTATCTACGAATATCAGAGGACCCAGTGTGTCCCAAGAGACGACACCCCAGGCCAGCACTCCTCCTCCACCCGCCTGTACGGTTGTCTGCTGACAGGATGGTTCATGACCTCGTGCTGTCTGCGCCAGATGCGCAGTCTGCGGTTCGCATGATGAAGTAGGAATCGCGATTCGTCGGACCAGGCGACCTTCTTCCACTCATCCAGTGTCCAGCGGCGGAGCCTGTGTGCCCATAACAGGCGCGCTTTCCTATTTTCCGGTGACAGCGACGGTACCCGTACTGGCAACACCTCCTAGAGAGAAGGCCTGCGGACAAAAGGTATATACATCGTTACATCATCATGAAGCGGCCAAATTTAGGGTTTATTATTGGCAGAAATGCAATAACAATAGCCGCTTGATGATGATGTAACAATGTACACACCTTTTGTCCGCAGGCCATCTTTCTAGGAGGTGTTGGTACTGGCCGCCTGTTAAACCCAGCTCGGTGCAAGGTGCGCCGCACCGTGTGCTCCGAAATGGGTTGGGATGCTCCCTCATTGAACTGGGCTGCAACTTGTTGGGCTGTTCCCGTCCTGTTGCTGTGGATGATTCGTGCCAGTCGCCGTTGGACTCGTTCATCCACGGCCCTGTTTCGTCCGGAGTTGTGTTTGTTGGAGGTTGTTTTTACGGAATACCCATTCACGGAATTCAGCTGCGCCCGTCGAGCTCCAACGACCATACCTCGTTCAAAGTCGGTCATATCCTTGAATTTACCCATATTCAGTCCACTTCTGCTGCTGATTGCAACTTGTGATCCAATGCATCCTTTTTATACACCGATTCGGCATGTTCCATTGTTTGGGTGTCACCGTGAGGCCGATCCATTTTCCGTATGAGGTGTCTCTAATATATTGGTTGTTCATTGTATATTGTAGCACATGTAAAAGCACTATGCGAACAGTTCCTCATTTTTAAGATCTTCCTATACCTACAGCTCCAGATAAATATACTGTTGATTCAGAGGAAGGCACCTCCGATGACCCAAACCATCAAGATCCTGACTTTCAACCATCAATAGATGCCTACAAGAGGAAACAGCAAAAAAACATTTTAGTGTTTGTATTTTCTATAATCATGCCTCTGTTACATTTCTTTGTAGCCACTGAGAAGTGGGTTTCCTACAGTACGTGATGGACCATTTTGGTTTTGATATATGAATCAATCACCTTTTGCTCATACAGTATCACATAGTTTCATCTAAAGGACAGAAAAAAAAGTTAAAATTTGTTGTACAGTGTTACCAGAAGGAAAATAGATATTTGACGATATTAAAACTTTAATAGTTGCAAAGTGCATGAAAGATACACTGGCATCACAGATAGTTAAACTTATAAAGGATAAAATGTACACTGTCAAAATGAAAAATCTGAAAGAAAATATCCGATATTTTATAAGTTTATCATGGTCTAGAACGTGTTTTAGGCGTATTTGATTCAGGCTTGCAGGTTTCTAATGACTGAATATTTAGTATATACATACTTTGAAAACGATTATAATTTATCGGATTACTAGGATAAAGTGATATATTTAAGAATTATTTTTTATAATTTATGGTTAACATTATATTAGGAACATTACCTTCACTGTCCTTGTAGTAAAATAATCCGTGAGGATGCATCGAATAATTGTTTTTCGCCATGTTGTGGAAATGTATATAGATGTAATCACCTACTTCAGCATGAATGAATGGACCTAATAACCCCATATACTCAGGTCGATCTTTTCTCGTGGTAAATGTATCGTCTGTATATTCTCGGTACATTGCTTTCATATATTTCGTTCCAATTAGAGGGATACTTGGATCGTGTGTCAAATATACCTTGGAATTCCTATAAATAAAAACATTGACTCTATTTATTATTTTTTCTAATGGTTCATAATACAGGATAAATTACATGAATTTCATTCGCCAGTTACTGAAAATGTAAATACAGTAGATTCCGCTTAATAAGAGCACATCAGAACTGGTGCATTTTGCCACGATTAGGCGGCTGCTCCATTATTTACGAATTAATTGAATATAGAAAAAAAAATTATAAAACAGACAACGAATTATTTATTTAAATATTTTGAGAATAAATCGGAGTTAAATATGTATTCAATAAGTTTATACACACAATGGCCAATGAATTAGAAACATGTGTTTAATATTTTATTGAGCCCCCTTTCGCACGAATTACAGCATCTAAGCGGGTTGGCATAGAGTTAATAAAATCTTGCGACATTCCAAGAAGGAGCTTTAGCTGCGACAAAGCGATCGTCACGTGCGCGGGCCCATGTTAACAATGCTTAAAAGATAAACAGAAACTAACAATAAATTCATTTTTAAAAGATAAACTTACAGACCAAGCCCCCAACAAGGTGTTGAAGTACTTGTAAGTTAGTGGAAGACCAGGTGTTCACCAGACATTTCCTTAGTTCTCGGAAGGAATTTGGTTTCGGATATGCCGTTCCAACACGTCTCAAATTTATATCGTCTCTTGGGGGGGGGGGGGGTTGTAAAATGACGAAAGTAATCTTCGTACTCGCTACACCCCTGCTGGACCAACAGAGGGCAATGAACGGTAGCTTTGTTGTCCATGAAGTAACTGCCACATGCAGATAAAAATGCAGCATTCCAAGAGGAACTTGGTCGGCAACATCGTTCAGGTAATTCAGTGCACCAGTTCCATACCAGCAGAAGGAGCTTCATCATTCTTGGTCAGGTCTGATTCGTTAGAGCACAATCTTCTTGGCAGTCTTCACGTAACCAGTCACGACATTCCACATACCACTGTAAACGAACTTTCTTTTACAGAAATCAGGATTTTTATATAGAGATGCGACTGCCGAATTGGATTCGCTTCAATTGCTGGCGCATGATCTGCTACTTATTGGACAGAACAGCCTTGGTTAAAATAATTTGTTAATTGCTGTACAAGTTTCTCCGTACAAGTCGTTTTAAACAATCGCAGTCTCGCTCAAGAATTATACAGTATAGCTCAAGTCTTTAAGCCAACGTTACTCCTTTTAGACAAAGACTGCGAATCGTTTTTTCAACGACAGGATATTTTGGATTTCGCATCTTTTGAGAATCCAGTCAACTGCTTAGTTCTCTCAATCGTTGTTCCAGCTAGACGAACATCAAACAATGAGTACTTTTTCGAAGTCAGTTATGTTCTTCTTTTTCTGCATAAAGGATAAAATTTGATCATATTCCATCTAGAAGTTTCCGAGTTACGCATTCAAAATCGTAAGAGTGCTCACATGCGAGTAATAACTAGCACTTGTTACGATGTTGAGTGCGTTATTCGGAAACTACTTGTTGGAACGGTATGTTATAGAACCAAATTTCATCCTCCTAGATGTTATAGAACCTGAGTTATTAACATGTTGATCTTGGTGGCGGGGCGGCATTTTTATTTCTGTTCATATCTCAGCTTTCAAATTTGGACCCATGTTCATAGGGACAAAATGCATCACTATTCGATGATCTTAATGTGTATCATTATCTACCATTTGTTTTTCATCACCTTGTATACCGTGGGTTTCAAAAGCTCCCGAACGCAGGACATGACTTTCCCTCCCTGCATAATGTAGGCCTACTGTTGTGCAGGTATGCTAAAGGGCTGGTAAACAGGAGCCACTGTCTCTCAACCTTTTTTTTCAATTAATGGATGCTCCCGTTACGAATCCCGCTATTTATTTTACATCAATGCAAATACGCGTATACAGTATGAGAGTGAAATAAAAGGTTAAAGCAAAAAATAGAAGTTTTATTTATAAAACCTACGGTATACGGTATTAAGCTTATACCGGTATAGTAACAGTTTAAAAAGCGTTTGTTGCGTGAAAAAAAACAAATGAAATACTGTATGTAAGAACGAGCAGATTTGGTTCTCCTTTGCGCGAGAGCGGATTTGACGTTGCACAATGCCGCCGAAAGAAACGATTTCGAGAGACAGGAAGGGTTCTGGACAGACAACGGCAAGGTCGACCACGTAGAGGGACAGGTCTGCAACAAATGGCGGCCGTTTTAGCAACAATTTTATTGCCAAGAGGTGAATGGTGAACACTTTGAGTAAATGGTGTAACCTACATGTACCGTTTCCTTTGGGAATGTAAAAATAAAATAAAAACATTTGAGAAACTTTGCCACTATGTAAAACAAATTTTATGTAATTTATTTCAGCATATGGTTTATTTTAGTGGTTGCCTGAAAATTACTCCTGCTGCTATAGGTTAGGCTTTCACTATATACAGAAGGGGCAGTTCAGGAACTTTTGAAAGACACGGTACATAAAAATACAGGGTGATTCAAATCGTGTGTAAAACAATTTAAAGGGGTATTATGGAGGTAAAGGTAAACACAAAAAGTTCTATGAACATTGCTCCGAAATTGAACGATAACCGAGATCGTACTGTATGATGGTGTCTGTCATCTCGCGGTGTCGTCGTGCTGGGTCTTCCTGAGCCTGGTCTTCGGTGTGCCCTGTTCTCTTCGCTCCACTGCCTCCATGCACGCATAATTGTCGTTGCATTACGTCCTACACGAGCAGCAATGTCACGATACGACCATCCCGCTTCACGCAGACCAATTATGCGTCCTCTTTCAAAGTCTGTCAGCTGTTGATATGGTACCCTTCGTCGTCGTCCAGGCATGGTGTTCTTTCAAGCAATTACTCTGAAAATCTAATCATTTATACTCTGACCCATTGTATGCAAATATTGCAAATTGCATATGGATTAGACCATTCCATCAGGGTGTTGCGATTTTTATAAACAGTAGTGTATATTATGAATTAAGTATAAAGGGAATAATTTAGAGCATAAAGAATATTCAGGAATCTTATAAAGGTAGTCCTTACCGCCACGATTGAATTTCGTTCTTAATTATTAACAAAATGGGAACGAATGCACGTTTAGCCGAAATAGGATTTTAATTTTACTTAAGTGCGAATTATATAATGATATTATTTTATGCTCAGCTTACAACAGTGGTCAATACATAGGACACACTGCCGTTATGCCGTACATCCCCTAAAGCTTCAGAATTCAGTATAAAGTTAATGCTTCATAATGTTTATTGGGCTAATTTGGCATATTATTGTGGATACCATTTACAATGAAGAAGACAAGTTGCAATTCACTACAGCATGCAAGAAACCAATTTTTAGCTTACAAAATTGAAATTTAAATTTAAAAAAATGATTCCAGGCGCTTTGATGCACCATCATGTTAGAAAATTAACTTAGCTTTCTAAATTGTAATACTTACTGTAGTCTAAATTGTTTTTGTAAGCTAAAATTCGTTCAAGGCATACTGTAGCTAACCATTCAAGTTAAAGTACTGGTTCACAAAACAAAACTTGTGTACCCACCACCCAGTATGCAAAAGTTTGCTTTCAAAATAAGTGCATTTTTCTGACATTGTTTCAGTATAGTATGCTGCTAAACTGACTGAGAGTGTTCCTTCACTTTCTACCTATCTCTTAGCAGCTTGTACAGTAAATGACACCTGGCTATGTTCAAAATTTTCTATGCATTACAGTAGTTTTGCATAGCATTGCATGCATAATTGCTTTTCTATGAACATTGCATGCATAATTGATTTTTGATGTATGCGAGTATTTCACTGAAATAAGCTGTGCACAATATAATATGACGTTTTATTGTACAGGTTCAAGGGGTTTTAAATGGTGGTAGATAATATGAAAAAACAGTACAGAACAGAACGAACTCTTGCCACGTAGAGTGCTGCTTATCTTCTCCTTTTCCATGCCTGCGCAAAACCAAAACAAGTTTCATATTATAAACTTTTTTTTCATTGCCCTTTAGGGCATTTATTATAAACTAGTTCTTTTCTTTTTAGGACTACAGTTTGATTAAAATGAAAGGGGGAATACATTTTGATTAAGTATGAAATATTTTTGGCCAAAAGTGGCTTAAATTTAAAAAATAGCCCATTGGTCATTGTTAATAATTAGAGCAAATTAATTTGCTACATTGCTACACATATTCAGGATCTAAAGCCCCGGCGATGCTTAATGAAAACGCAATTTCTCAGAAAGTGACCAGAATTCAAATTGATCCTGAAAGGACAGAATAAGTCAGACTAAAATAAAAATTGGTAATTTTACAGAATATTACATGTAGATTGTAATAAAAGTCACTCGAACTTATCTGACCAATCTTTCGGATGTGACAGGATTTGATATCTATGCAAAGAAGGGTCCAATTATCTCGGAAACCACTGCAAAGTTTTGAAAACGACTTTTTTTCATAGTGATCCTCATGCAAAACTACCCCAGAAACTACTATACTTTGTTTCTATCTGCAATACACAGAATCTAAGACCGACCTTATAGTGTCCAAAAAACTTCTTTTTGCTACAGTAATCCTGCAGTATACCCAATTAGCATAAAAATTCTTCTAATTATTCTAATCACTTATAGAAACAGGCTCCCCTGGCCGTTTTCCCTAAAGTTCGGGCGTTTTCGTGAAAATGGTACTTTTTGGTGGAAAAAGTTCCCACTAGACCTCGGTTAAACATATTATAGGGTAGGCACGGCAGTGCCAACCCTGATATAGGGCGATCCTAAGTCAGTTCACCCAAAGATATGTTTTAAGCTGTACTGGGTGAACTGACTTTTGCATCACCCTAATATCCAATAATTGCATATATGCAATAAATTGGCAATAACAATTACTCAAAGACATGTTTTACATTCTTCGAATCATGGGTTTTTATTTGTCCTCTCTCTACATTTTTAAAGACTCGGATCAGCCTCCTGGTTCAAACTCAATACAGGATCAGCCTCCTGGTCCAAATTCCATACAGGATCAGCCTCCTGGTCCAAATTCCATACAGAATCAGCATCCTGGTTCAAACTCCATGCAGAATTAGCCTCCTGGTTCAAACTCAATACAGGATCAGCCTCCTGGTCCAAATTCCATACTGAATCAGCCTCTTGGTCCAAACTCCATACAGAATCAGCCTAGTCCAAGCTCTATATCGGATCAGCCAGGTCAAAGCTCTATAGTGAATCAGCTGGGTCCAAGCTGGACACAGGATTTGCAGGTAGCAGGTAATCTAAAATAGCATTAGTTGAATTAATGTAAAAACTGGGTTTTCGTGTTTAGTGAAATTTAATTTTCGTTTAGATGTACGAAGTGTTGAAGCGCCTGCAGAGGTGATTTCCGACGCTTCTATTGAAGGTATTATTTTTAAATCGAATAGTCATTTAACGATAGCTAAATAAATTTTTAAATTATTTAATGATTTATAATAAATTTCATGAGTTAATAATTACATTTTATTATATAGATAATTCTCAAGCTAGGAACAACAGGCAGGGTAACGTGATCGAAAATATGCCATTTTATGGTTAAGTAGTTGTAAGCAGATACCCAAACATCAGGTGTTTTTTGAAGTCCCAAATATGTAATACACTACCATATTTTACTTACTTTTCAAATCCACTTATCCAATAGGGTCGTGGGGGCAGGAGCTCTACAGATGATCTCCTGCACTCGCGATCTTCCGCCATTAGGCGCATTTCCGTAATGATAATACCCACTCGACTCGAACACAGATTCTCCATGTAATCTAATCTCCTGTTTCTATGCCCTCCCTCATCCCTTATCTATCTCTTACCCACTGATTTAAAAAAAAGCAACTGCCTAGGAGACCACTTTTCAATATCCGTATCAGGTAACCATACCAACTGATAATGGAAGACCATGAATGACTGAGACCTCTCGATGCGGAGGAGTGGTGCTGCAACAATTAAAAACGCTCTTGTTGTGCTGCTGTGCACTCTTGTCTAGTAGGGTAATACCCACCACACCACTCAGGAATTAGTTTAGTGACACGTGAAAACAACGCTTACAAAAGCTGCTCAAAGTGGCCACCAGCCATTTCAATGCATGCATTGCATCGTCGCAACATGTTGCCAAAGAGTCCTGGCATTTCACGGACTTCTTTGCTGGCGACTCCAATGCGGGCAACCAGCTCTTCACTGGTAGTGACAGGTGTGGGTAGACGAGTGCCTTCATGTCGCCTCACGAGAAGAAGTCAAGGGGAGAAAGATATGGCGATCTGGGAGACCATACAACTGGTCCACCTCCATCAACCCCAGGATTTCACTATAAACTTCAAGGATTTGAAGGGAGAGGATAGGTGGAACTTCACTATAAACATGATCATGGAAAGATACACATCAGAAGATTGCAACTCTTGTTAATGATTGCAATTAATGTTGTGAGACTATCCCTTTTATCAGGAATTTTAAATGCATGCACATCTTTTTGTCATGCGTTTCATTATCATAATTTACCAGTGTGATCACTTTCTCCCCCAGAGCCGGACAATGGTAAGGTTCTGACTTCCGACACACCATGCTATGGTAAATCCTGTTTGTTTTGGTGTCTCCTAGCTGTGTGTAACTATCTTTAGAAACGCCCTATATATACACCAAAAATCTATTTATCTTCAAGAAACCCGAATCTATTTATATGCTAATATAATGTTTTGATCTCTGATCAGATAAATGTAATGGAGCCAACCGGCCATTTTGGCACTGATATATTTAGTAGAAGAAAAAGAAGATCAACGTATGACAAAGAAAAAGGCAAGTTCTTTTTTTTTCATTTTTTCAAAATTGAGTAACTATTTAATTCTTAACATTTCTATTAATTTTTGAGCTAATCATTTTATTTTTAGGTTTGGCAAGATATCGCCAAAAAAAATGAATGAAAAAAATTATTGTGTGTCCAGGGATCAATGTGATGTAAAATGGAAAGCACTCAAAAGGACATACAAGCGTATAAAGGACAATAATGCAACATCGGGGAAATGCGCGTCAATATTGGGAGTATTACGAGGTGACTATAAATAACTTACATTAATATCATAATAAAATTTGAAATTTTGAAAAGAGTATGTATTTCTGGACCCCATAATATGTCACATATATGCACACATATTATAATACGAAGATAGATTTATTTATTTGTAACAACCAGACTAGAGCGAGTGCGTCATGTAATGGAACTATTGCAATGCCCCCCCCCCCTTTTCTTGGGGGTTCTTAAAATTAATGGCTGGGACTTCTCAGTCAGGGAATTTACATAAGGTGGAATGCACAAAAAAACATTCCAGCCATTGTTATCAGGTCCAGCCATTGTTTTTTCGTTTTTTCACCTTTACTTTTTGAATGGTTACAATCCTCTTGTAGGATGATTTGAATAATGCAAATTTTTTATACATTAAAGAGAAATGATTGGTCATTCTTTTGCACTTACTTGTCTAAGTGAAAACATTCAATTTTATTTTGAAAAAACGTCTGAAATGGCACTTAAATCACCAATAATGCGAGCCTGCTTTTAAATTGGCCATAAAGCAGCGGAGGCTGCTCGTAACATTTGTACAGCATATGGTTCAGAATTGGTTCAAAAAATTTAGAACTGGTGACGAGCGTCTTGATGATTCTCTTGAGTGTTTGGTGGACAACAGCTGGTATCGTCTATTATGAGCTCCAAAATCCAGGATAAACTATCACAGCAGACGTGTATGTTGGTCAGCTTCAACGTACACATGAAAAAATCAAGCAAAAACAGCCAGCTCTTGCGAACGTAAGGGTGTTGTTTTTCTTCATGACAACGCACGTCTACATACGACAAAGCTGACCCGTCAGGCAATAAACAAACTTGCCTGGGAAGTGTTACCTCATCCACCGTATTCTCCGATATTTCTCCAACATGTTATCACCTTTTCCGATCTCTCGATAACCATTTGAGAAGAAGAGCTAACCAAGAACTGGGGGTGTTTTTTAACTGTAAAACTCGTGACTTTTATAAGAAAGGAATTTATGATTTAGTATCTCGTTGGGAGAAGGTTGTTGATAATGGAGATTATTTCGATGATTATTTCATTTATGCATTAATCTGAGTGCCAATTGTAATATTTGCAAAAACGAAAAAACTTTCCCCTGGATCTGATACATTAAAATACGTGATTAATTATAAAACGGTAATTCCATTTTAATTAAAGGAAATAGAAATAAAAATAAATATTAAAAACAATTGAAAAATGAAAGCCACCCAATGTGGAGAAATAGAAGTTATGAAGTGGGTGGAACACAGATGAAACGAAGGTCTTGTGGCGCTTATTATCTAGATCTGGTTGAAGTAGACTAAACACAGGTGAAAAGAACATCTGTGGAGAATTGTTACAAGAAAAACACAGGAAAAAACACAGTAACAGGAGAAGAAGAGCTATGATAAAAGTTCGATGATTAGTAGAATATTGATAACAATTTTTATAGGAATGAATAATAAAACACGTTTCAAAAAATTCAAAAAATTTTACAAACTGAAGATGAGATAAAATATCCCGAAAACGTTTATTATTATTCATTCCTATAAAAGTTGTTATCAACTAACTACTGATCATCGGACTTTTATCATAGCTCTTCTTTTCCTGTTACTGTGTTTCTTCCTGCGTTTTTCTTTTAACAATTCTCCAAAGACCTTCTTTTCATCTGTGTTTAGTCTACTTTAACCAGATCTAGATAATAAGCTCCACAAGACCTTCGTTTCATCTGTGATCCGTCCACTTCATAAATTCTATTTCTCAACATTGGGTGACTTTCATTTTTCAATTGTTTCTAATATTTATATTTATTCCCATTCCTTTAATTAAAATGGAGTTACTATTTTTCAATTAATTACAATATTACAACTCCTACTTTTATATAAAATATATGATGCTATGGATTTTCGAGACCTAAAGTGCACTTCCAGGGTTTAACAAAATTAAATTCCAAGACGATCCATTTTACATATTGTCAAAGTTTTGTGGTTATCTTTTATATCCTCTTCTAGTAGCCTTAATTCTGCATTTGACCATCCAATTTCCCTTCAAATTAACCATGCACTCTGCATGAAAGGATTTGGAGATTTCATTTTGGTGTCAGGCATGTGGGGAGGGATTTCCATTTATATAGCTTCTGAAGTTGAAATTAAGTTTGCCACTAATATTCATCGTTTCTGTGCTAGATTATGGATCAAGTTTGCTTCAGAAATAACTCCTGTGGCGACGTGTTCAAGCATGGACAATCCTGATGATACTCGAACTCCGATAAGGTTGTCGCCCAGAAGTGAAACTCCTTCCACTTCTTCTCTAACAATACAATTCAACCAAAGAAAACGCAGACGGTCTGAGAACGATGTTGAAAGGCGACATCGGGAAGTTTTAGAGCGACAGGATAAGTTTCTCCTCCTGATGGAGAAACTAGTGGAAAAATTATAATGCATTTATTTATTATTTTGAATATCCAATTAATTAATAATTAAATATTAATTTTGTAATCGTCAAAATATCAATTTGATGGCATATTTGGTCAATTTTCTTGGTGGTCGCTATTCTTTATGGAAAATTGATTAATCTTCTTTAAATAGCCAAAATTTTCATATTTCTGTACTTCCCCTTGAAGTATCACAATCTTCTATGGTTCGTCTATGAATGTTCATAATATGTCGTCGTATTCTTTGAAAATGTTTTGAAAGCTGCTGTTGATAGAATTGATTAAGTACCACAGTTCTCTATGAACATTATCAATACTATCAACAGCAGTTTTCAAAACATTTTCAAAGAAGATAACATCATATTATGAACAATGATAGATGGTCCATAGAGGATTGTGATACTTCAAGCGGAAGTAGAAAAATATGAAAATTTTGGATATTTAAAGAAGATTCATCAATTTTCCATAAAGAATAGCGACCACCAAGCAAATTGACCAAATATACCATCAAATGACTTCAATAATTAATTAATTAATTAATATTTAATAATTACCAATTAAAATAAGAAAAAATGGATGCATTTTTTATATAAAGAAATCTTTTAATAAAACAAAATATGCACATTTTATTTTCATTTCTTGAAAATACTGACACAATAAAATAATTGGTTGGTTTTAGGGTGCGTCAATTATTATGGTCATTTGCGCCCATTAATATGTCTACTGTTTACAAATAATTAGATAGAATTTTAACAATCTTTTACACAAAATATTGTAGGAATCATAAACATCAAAAGTTAAAAAGTTTAAAAATAAAACTAAGATGAAGACATAAAATTCTCTGCAATAGGCAAATAATAAACTTGATGAAGAAATTAATCTTATATTTCCGCTATCTCAGGTCTGTAATGACAGCCTGGGGTGGCCGTGGCCTGGTTGTCTCGTCGATCAGCTCGCCGATCGATGGAGTTAAGCAATTTCAGGCAGGCTAGCTGCTGGCTAGAATATGAAGAAGGTGATAATATGCTCCAAAGATCTCCTATCCACCAACTCTAAAACAATAAACTTCGGATCCTTACACTTTAGTTCTTTTCTCTCTGCTGCTTTTTCTGTGTTTTGTGAGTTGTTTTCTATAAGTGAAAAAGGCTCTCCACCCACCCACTGAAACATTAGCACCAGGGATACGGGAGGGGGGGGGGTATATATGACATCCAAGGAGGCGCGATCAGTTGATTAGTCTGAACGGGCTAGTTTCAGGTTCCCATTTCAGAAGGACCAAAGTGCTGTGTTGTTCGGAGTAGCCTTTCCGCTACCACCAAGACCCCATTTTCCCCAAATACGAAGCCCCCACTGGAAGCACCGGTCCCCTGGGTGGGTCCACAATCGACCAGACACTTTTTGTCTAGCTCCTCAGCTAAGGCCTGTCTGGCCTGGGTGCCCCTACCCAGCATAGCCCTTAGCATCATTGAGGCACTCAAACCCCTCCACCAAGTCAAGGTAGTGCCCACGGAGGGGACAATAAAATAACATGAGAATGATTAAAATTATATAAATGAAATGGAGACAAATTAATCCGAAACTAGCTGATTAACTTTATTTGTTGCAAGCCACTGAGAAAATATTAGAATGGAATAACAGTATGTCAGGTACTTTTATTTTATCATACTGCTCACTGTCATTAGTGTAATTACCTAATGTACTACTATTCTCTTTCCACTTCAATTTATTCAATAAAATTGAGAAAATCTCAAAGAAAAAATAAAAACAGAAAAATAAAAATAATATTAAAATACACCCACCCCTTCCTTATTTACAATGGAACTAGCCACAAGAACAGTGTAAATAAGGAAGGGGTGGGTGTGTTTTAATATTATTTTTATTTTTTCGTTGGGATTTTCTCAATTTTATTGAATTAATTGAAGTGGAAAGAGAATAGTAGTCTAAAAAATTATCCCAAATTGTATTATACCTAATGTACTGTTATTCCATTATAATATTGTCTGTGGCTATCAACAAATAGTAGTCAGCTAGCTTGGATCAGCTTTGTCTCTATATTAACACGAATTTTAACTTTAATCATAATTTAAACACCTACATTTTCCTGACCCATCTAACAAATCCAATGTTGATGATGGATGAATTCATCCAACAAAATAAAATCAATTTTTAAAATAAAATGTTTGCTATATAGTTTCGTTTTTCTTCTCCTGCTTGACGGCTTCCTTCAACACCGTGACATTCAATTTCCACATCGGGAATATCCTCGTTCTGTGGCTCGTCTACTTCAATAGTATCATCTCTTTGTAAGCAGATATTGTGTAGCACACAACACGTAATAATGACATGTGGGATATCGTCAATTCTACTCATGTGCAGATATTTTAATCTGCGAAAAGCGTCCTTTCAATAATGCAAAGGCCCTCTCTA
Source organism: Rhysida immarginata (assembly GCA_023313115.1). NCBI lineage: Eukaryota > Metazoa > Arthropoda > Chilopoda > Scolopendromorpha > Scolopendridae > Rhysida > Rhysida immarginata. The sequence goes on along the minus strand of JAHWFO010081060.1, from coordinate 1,133,948 downwards.
TGGTGCACCTCGCTGCTGACAAAACTTCATTAAATTTCTTTTTTTTCCTATCTAGTTCACCGTTGTCTCGAAAAGAAATTAGCAAATGACCGGACAATGGATAAGCAGGGTCACCTACAAGATGAGTACTATTGGGAAACATTGCTGGATTACAACTAATACTTTGAAAGAGAGGAGATCTGCGATAAACGCAAAAATCGTGTACTGATCCTACCTCTCCTGCATAGCAATCTAAAAACAGCATGCCGTCATCACAAACAGCTTGTAGGATTATAGAATGACGGCCTTTTCTGTTATTATATGATGACGGCTGCTCTTCTGGTGCTGGAATGTACAAGGTGATTATAATTAAAGTCCCTTTGTAAAAATGCTATAAAAAAACAACCATGAGTCCGAATGACTTCAAATTTGGACTGAGCATTCTTGAAGAAGGGGCATTTGATATGGGATAAGAAAAAAATAGTTCCAAAATTTATCACTAGATGGCGCTGTAAGCGGCATAACGGAAGCGGATTCAGCTAGAAGTGACATTTTGAATTGAAATACGACGGCTTTGGCATGAGTTGTTTATGGCATGATGTTTTTACATTAAAGTTGGTCAAGGAATGCAATTGACACTAAAACAAGTTAAACATGATTTTTTTTTTATTATACAGTACAGTATTAGCAAAAAATCAACTGTACCGGTCAATGAACATGATTGCTTCGGGTTTGATGATGGAAAACATGACTTTCAAGTCATTTAACAGTTGTGGCACTGTTAGTGCAAAGCCCATCCACCACGGCAAGGTCGTACCATATCGGATGGGAAAAATCGGTTTTTAATTGTCCATGGGCCAAAAACCGCATAAAAAGCACATGATGATTCGGTTTTTAATTGTCCTTGGGCCAAAAACCGCATAAAAAGCAACAATGGAAACGCCTATTAATTATCTCGGGACTTGCGCAAGACATGTTCAATATGCTGTCCACCATTTTCCTCCACAAGTTTTAACCGATAAACAGCATGTTCCACAACAGACCGGAGTGTCTCCGGGGTCACGTTGTGAACGTGGTGCGTAATCCGAGCCTTCAATTCCGCTAAATTTGCAACTGGGCCACTGAACACATGATTTTTAAGGTAACCCCAGAGCCAGAAGTCACAAGGATTGAGATCCGGTGATCTTGCAGGCCAGGCTCTCGGAAAATGACGGCTGATAATTCTATCATCTCCGAAATGTGTCTTCAGCAGTTGCTTCACTGGCTTTGCAATGTGCGGAGGAGCGCCATCTTGCATGAAAATTATTCTATCCACGCATGCATGCTGTTGAAGTGTTGGAATTACCTGGTTGCGTAAAAGACACGCATACCGTTGACCATTGACTGTACAGGTAACGGGACCCGCAGGACCCACTTCCTCGAAAAAAAATGGCCCTATAATCAATGATGCTGTCATCCCGCACCACACAGTTACCTTTGCAGAATGAAGCGGTATTGAAACACATGCGAAAGGATTTTCCGTTGCCCATATCCTGCAATTTTGTGTATTGACAACGCCGTGGAGATAAAAATGGGCTTCGTCTGTCCACAAGATGTTCCATGGCCATTCATTGTCCACTTCCATGCGAGCTAGAAATTCTAAAGCAAACGTGTGTCTAATTGGCAGGTCAGCAGGAAGTAACTCCTGAACATGGGTAATTTTATAGGGATAACAATGCAGGATATTGCGTAAAATTTTATTGACCGTGCTCACAGGCATGTCTAAAGTTCGGGCAATTCCCCGTGCACTGCACGTTTGCACACCACTGTTCGACCCTTCCTCTAATGCTTCAGCCACATCTTCTACTGACGTCAAAGCAACTGCTTTCCTCCCTCTGCCAGATTTCACTGCAAAAGAACCTGTCGCTTCGAATTTTTTAATCATACACCTCAGAGCCTTTGCAGACATCGGACCACATCCTTTTTTCATTCCCTTTAATACCCGAAATTTCTTTAAAGCTGCTATGGCAGAGTCGCCATTCTTGTAAAAGAGCTTCACAAGCAGAGCGCGATCCTTCATTGACAGACCCATGGCAAGCTGCTGAGATACAAATATGACGAGAACGCCATGAGGCCTGCGTTTTTATAACACATGCAATGTCTCATGCGCATGCGTATCTTTCAATTTGCATAGTACAAATCCTCCTAGGCATAATATGCCGCTTACAGCGCCATCTAGTGATAAATTTTGGAACTATTTTTTTTCTTATCCATATCAAATGCCCCTTCTTCAAGAATGCTCAGTCCAAATTTGAAGTCATTCGGACTCATGGTTGTTTTTTTATAGCATTTTTACAAAGGGACTTTAATTATAATCACCTTGTATATGTGGGTCCCATCAATTGCCCCAATTATGCCTATTAAATAGTGCAAAACAAAATTAGATTAATACCATGTCAATGGTTAAACCAAAAAAGATCTCTAAAATTGAATAATCATTAAGGAATGACATAACCAAGTACCGAAAGTCTAAACAAAGCCATTCGCGTAACCATATTTTTCAACTGCCCTATGTTAATATTGAAAGATTCTAAAGGATCATAAACGATACCATTAAACCACGTACCTTTGAACCAATTTGGATTATCATTAATTTTACGTTATGTTCATTAATGACACATGATTCCAAGTTGTTTGATATATTACATGCCATATGTTAGCATTAAAAGTTCCAATGAACCATAATGGTTCCATTAAACTAGGTGCCTTTGAACCAATTTCGACTGTCAATGATTTTACGTTATATTCATTCATGACACATCATCCCAATTTGTTTGATATATTACATGCCATATCTTAATAATGGCAGGAAAGTATAAGAGAAATCAGCCAAGAAACTGTGGACACAACGATCAAACTAACGACGACAGGAAACCACAAATCCACAATAACCATTTAATAATGCCTCATATGTACCTTTCGAAAGCTATGTTTTCTTCATCAGTGAGTATATGCTTGACTCACTGATGAAGAAAGCATAGCTTTCGAAATGTACATCTGAGGTATTATTAAATGATTATTGTGGATTTGTGGTTTCCTGTCGTCGTTAGTTTAATGGGAGGGAAAATTTAATGAAAATGTATTAGGTTTTTCATAAGCGGAATTCTTATTTAGATGGCAACTTAATTTTCAAATAGCGCACTTTAAATAAAATCTTTAAAATAAAATTCAAATTCCAAACATACATGGAAAACCGTATTTTCTTCTGAAACTCATTTCTATTTGTTGGCTTTCTTCTGTAGATGGCCATTTAATTATTTTGTTTCTATGATTTAGTTTTAGAATAGCATAACAAAATTTAAAGAAAGTTCTGTGAGTTGTCGCTTTGAATATTCCAAAACGGTCTGCAACAGATCTAGGAAAATTGAAAAAGATAGAAGACTAGCAATTTTTAACGCTTCTTGTACTTTACTGTCCGGATAATAGATAATTTTCTTAGAATGTAGTAAGTTTATTAAATTAAAAAAAAATGTTACCTGAAGCTTTCCTGGTTTCTCAGTAACCACAAGCTTATCATGACCTGTTTTTCGGCTGAAATTGATGGGTGGCCAGGATTACTGATCGCCATTTCAAACTCGCTACGGATTTCGATGCATAAACTTTCGAAAGTGCTTCGATGTAAACGAAAATGTAGCTTGAATTGGTCGAAAGTTTGTCTCGGCACAATTTCTTCGACACAATTATCAATGTTTATATGCTGACACCTTTCGGGTGTCTTCAGAGGTTGCGAAGAGGGGAAAAACATCTTGAATCCCTCACAAATGGCCGTAGCTACCAAAATCTTCGAGTTATCAGTCGCCATGTTAACTCTGAAAAGCGTTTCTTTTTAGATGACTCGAGGCTATTACGTAAGTGCTCTGATCACGTGATCACATGACTCTGAGCCATGACTCCAAGTGAATAAGTGAACGCACCCCTAGGTGGTGTTGGTACGAGGCTAACGAGAAAGACACGCTCCGGCACTGAAAAGTCTCATGACCAAGATGGGTCTATTAACAATGTAACTTTCATTGTTTCCATCTTGTATTTTAACAATTAATGTTTTATCCTTTGTTGGAAACAATGAAGATTGGACTGTTAATAGGTCAGGTGACTTTTAAGTGCCGGAGCCTGTATTTCTTGTTAGCCGCGTGTTGGTACTACCCAGCATATTACGATTAGTTTTGGTTTCGAAGAAGAACATCTCAGTGGTAAAAACGACATCCATTAGTTTCAAAAATAAACAATTTGTTTTCAAACGTCAATATTATTATGAAAGATGCACTTTAGTCTGATTGTTATGATTAAAAGCTTTATTTTTTAAAAAACGATGTTTTATGTTAAGAATTTTTTTTTTAGCATTTTGATGGTCATGATCTACACTACTCTGTAAAAACTTAAGTAGAGTATTCTATCGTTGATACCAAGCTCCTCGTTTACATTTTTTTAAGCCTCCTCGACCCTCACAGGTAAGGTCAGAACAGTTGATGATTATCGCTTAAAGAGCTCAATAGATTAGCTAGGGGGTCGTCCATAAATTACGTAACGCTTGAGGGGAGAGAGGGCGTGTTTTGGACAGCGTTATGCAACGTTACAGAGTGGTAGGGGATTTCAGTTCATGCGTTACGTAACGCTTTTTTGAGATTTATTTGAGACTAAATTTGATGGATGGCTAAATTTACCAAACAAACAACCATGTAGTAAAATATCCTATTTACCCCTTTGCAGCCTGAGTTACTTTATTTCGTTATTCAAAATTTTTATTAAAAAATTATTATTAGCATCATGAAGTTTACGCATAAATCAGATACGAAATCCTTTATCCGAAATTCTGAAAACCGAAAAGTTCTGAAAACCGCATTTTTGTAGAAAATTGAGTGTCAGTTTTAAATATTACTAGGGTAACCTTTATAATAGTATTCCCCGAACTTTTCGGCAAGATATCGATCGGCTCGGTTGTATTCATACTAAGAATTTTTTGATGTACTATTTCTGTTTAATAAATAAGCTATTTATCTTATTTTCAAAACTTATTTATTGGGAAATTCGAAAGCTCCGTACCAGTAAACCTCTAGTACGGTGGCCAACATCGTCGCGGTTTTTACTTCCTTGTAAGAAGTAAAGGAGTATTGTAATCGCGAAAAATTTCGGTTTTCAGATTTAATGGAAATATCCATTTTGAACATCACTGAATCCATTTTGACTAGTTTCGGCGTTACGTCTGTATTTACGTACTGTAGCGTCCGGAAAAGATCCTTCCCCAGATGTCATACGTTTGCTTCCTCTTCCATTCTAAAACCCCTCTATGAAACCATGAGGCTTTAAATCAAGAAAATAACGTTATTCATGAACTGATTCGCTTAAAGAAAATGAAAAGCTCTTGCAACAATGAAGTGAGCGGGATGTATTGTGTTTAAGACTGTTTTATATTTAAGACTGGTGTTATATTTAGTTATGCACCTCCCAGTTTGATTGCAATCGACTGGTTCAAAAATGTGTATTTGTGGTGTCCACAACAGATTTTCTTACATGTCTATGAAGTTTTGTTTGCGTGGAGCAGTTTGTGACGTCATAATGATGGCAGGCGAGGCTAACGAGAAAGACAGGCTCCGGCACTGAAAAGTCACCTGACCTAGATAGGTCTATTAACAATGCAACTTTCATTGTTTCCATCTGGTATTTTAACAATCAGTGTTTTTTCCTTTGTTGGAAACAATGAAGGTTCGATTGTTGCTAAATCTATTTTGATCAGGTGACTTTTCATTGCCGGAGCCTGTATTTCTCGTTAGCCTCAGATGGCAGGGCATATTAATAGGAGGTACCTCATGGCCAACAATGCAAGGCAAAGTTTGTGCAACAATAGGTATTAACAATGGTATAACACGCAATTCATCAACACTATGCACGGACCAACAATATATATCTCATGACCAACAATGCAAGGCAGTGTTTGTGCTTTATAAATAAGGATCAATTTGTAACAATGCATAGAATTCCTGTCGTCTGGGCTTTTCTTAGAACTGATAGTTCTTAGAACTTAATATTTTCTTGAAAATCTTTAGAAATGAGCACTAACTGGAGATAATAGACAGTTAGCAGACTATTGAGAAAGAGGGGAAACGCGTCAGAGGAAGCGGTCCTTTCACTCGTATTTGTTTCGACAGCACACAGCTGCAACTGAGCAAATGGTGAGCGTATCAACCGCAGAAACGAAGACTGTTAAGACCACACAAAGTGATGAATGGCCAAGTTTTGCTTCAAGACATCAAAAGCAGACTCCAAGTGCAACAACAGATTACTAAGTAGTGGATAACCTTACTCAGATTGTTGGGATTGCAGAGCACACAGACACAATAGTTCATGTACATCCACTGGCACCCAAGAAGAGAGTTGTTTCGTCGAAGTTATTGTTGCCATATATTTGCACATCAACGCTGTAATGATTATGCAACAATATATTCAAGATAATGCAATGATAGAGTGTTCTGCTGCCTGGGCAATAGAACATTCGTTTTCAAGAATTATTAACCATGGACAGAAATGAGTATAATAGCGCGATATAGATAGAGCAGTCTCTCTCGAGGAGGCAAAGAGTTTGTGTGTTTAGAACCCTTGAACAGTGTAGAACCTTCCAGACACGACGGCAGCTTCTCTTTCCTCTTCCAGTGTGTTGGGTATATAAGGACGCCAGTCGGTCTCGGGCGATAGTTTATGACATAACCGATGAGAAAGCAACTGGCCGAGAAATCAACTCGACTCTTCAAATCTACAAGCAGACTATTGGTCAAAGAAGACCAAAAGTTATCCGGGTGTTGGAAACATCTGAACACAAGATTAAACAGAGTATAAAAAACCGACTTTGATGAAACTTTTACTGTCGTCTAGCTATAACCAGTCCATATCTTGAAAACTACTGAACCGATTTTGATGAAACTTGGACTGTTCCCTAATTTGAAAGACACTTAATCCAATAAAGAAAGAATTATTATTGGAACAATTCGATTTCTAGTTTCTGAGAAATAGGTGGACAAACATACATACATACATACATACATACATACATACATACATACATACA
>JAHWFO010081060.1:1106798-1126863 GCA_023313115.1 Rhysida immarginata | reverse complement strand
ACATACATACATACATACATACATACATACATACATACATACATACATACGTATTGTTAGGTTGTTTTTATTATTTTTTTTAGCTTTCATTTAAGTCGTCATATTTTCTGTATAATTCTTTCTGTTTAACAATGCTCTTTTCCTTTTCGATTGTTATAGTGTTCTTTCCTCGCGATCTTCTGCTCGTTTCTCGTGCCTCGAGGTTTTAGTCACGAGTTTCTTACTTTTTTCCTAGTCTCGAAGTTTTTTTTTAGAAAATTTTCAGTCTAATTTCGGCGGTTGCTCTGGTCGTCTAGGACAAGTTCGTCCGCTGACCCAGCGCTGTTGTGTTTTATACTCGAAGTTTGTTTGGAATTTAAAAATGGAAGAAGCAGTCCGTTTAGTTTTGTTTTAGACTTTCAGTCATGGACAACGTCTTCGAGCTTGGACTTCGTGGAGCTTAGTCCAAATTATGGTTTAGTTTTCTACTTTCAGAATTTCGTACCGTTATGCGTATTTTCAGCTGCCGGCGTCAACGTTTGGGTTGTAACCACTGAACATGTAGCGACCCCGAGCTTTTTGTGTTTGTGTAGCCCGTCGTCGTGGAACTGTGTGTGTCCCTGGTTCCTGGTGTTTCCCGTGTTGCTCCGCCGCAGTACAAACTGTTTTCATCGCTGCCATGCTTTTCTCGTGCAACCGCTGATGTAACTTCGTCTTCTGGTCCTGTGGTACGCTGCTGGGTAAGCTTTCCCATTTTCTTTCCTTTTTACTAACCATTTAACCCTCTCGTCTTTTCTCCTTTTATTGTTATTATTAGTTTACTTTTAGTTCTTCCCCTCCCTGCTTTGGCTTGCCTTCTCCTTTCTCCTGTTTTTCTTTTGATCTTTTGCAGGTACCTCGGCGGGTTTTATATTTTATGGATGTCTTCCAGCCTTCTAGTATTTCGTCTTCTTTTCGTTTTTGTTCGGGAAAACTCGGATTTTTTATGTAAAAATAGATATAATTTTATTTGTAATTAATTATTCTATTTTTTTCTATTATTTAAGTTTTTTTTTACTGTTTTGCAGCTAGTTTTTTTTTACTGTTTTTTTACGTGATTATCATTGTCTGCAGCTAGTTGTCCCTCGCGAATAATTTTCATTATCACGAGGATGTGTGTCCCACTATCGTTGATGTTCTTTCCGTGGTTACTGTTTTTTTTTTATTTCAGACAGACCACTTCCAGTTTCTGGCTTGACCAGTCGTCCCTCCTTCTGATCCTCCACGTCCTTACTAGCCTGCAGCATGACGTTCAACTCCCATTTATCATTTTCATTCCAATGCTCTGCAAATTACTCTTACCCTGCCGTTCGATGTTTAGTATCTTATTGAATTTCTCACTTTCTCGCCGCAGCCATGATTCTTTACCGAGCAGCATTGTTTTGCGGGTTTACCCATAAGTTAATAATGGAATTTCTTTTAATGCTATTTCAACAATAACGCGCATAAGGGACGCCATGCTGCACATTTCAATTCTTATTTCCCATTAATAATTAATTATGATTTCGCAGTGTTTCTTTAGACATTAAATGGGAATTTGAAATTTCTTTTTCCTTATTCTTTTTAAGGATTGGTCTGTCTCAATTCTTTTTATATTTAATCGCAATTCGCTCAATGTAGCGATTAATATTTCTCGTTATACAAAGTTTTGCTGTATTTAACGTACATTTAAGTATTTCTTTATTTTATTCCGAGAAATATTTTCTTTTGTAATTGAGATCGCAATGCCTATTCCTCAAATAAATCATATTGTATAGAACATTCTTTTGTACAGAATTTTTTGTATTTTATAAATAAATATCGCAATTTTTAAACCAAAATAAAAGTCTTTTAACGAGCCACGTTTACTCAAAACTTTTGGGGTTCTTTCTTTTAAAGTACCACCCATTAAATTCTATTTTATTTTGCTTCCCCCTCTGAACATATGGTAGCAGAGCGTGGTTTCTTTCTTTTATTTTAATACAATATGGAGGAATCATATTTTGAAGAGGGTCGTTCCCTCCCTAGGCCAACGAGTGCCAATTATATTCAATGGACGTATCGAGTTTTAACCTTTCTCGAAACCGAAGGGCTAGCCAAGAAAAGATCTCTCTCACTACAGAAGCATCAGCCAGCTGATCCATGCGCCTTGATTGGGCAAGCGTACGGCAATACCCCCTGAGTATGGTGAGTGATGATATTGTCCTCATGCTTCAAGATGACAGTCCCTATACATTGTGGGAAGCAATTAATCATCGATATGGAAGGCCGGATTCAGTGACACAGGCTGAAATAATGCGGCGTCTCTCAGCCTTGCGTTTCTTAGACGCTGATGATCCGAATGCCTATGTGGCAAGAGCGCTATAAATCCGTGCTCAGGCTGGAGCCGTGACCCTGGTTCTGGATGATAAAATTAAGATTGACCATATGGTCGCAGGTCTACCCACAATTTATACTCCATTGAGACTTGTGGTCCAATCAAACCCATCAATGTCATTTGAAACCCTCCTGAGTCAACTAAATGTGGTTTTTAAGGATCACACCACAATAAATTCCTCAATAGGTGTAGCCTCGTGTGCCACCTCTGTTTCGTCCCCGCGTCCACATCCAAATGCCCGACGAACAAATGACGAGGACACGTAAAAACGGTTTGTTCGTCTAAAATTTATCCCACTACTGCAGATCCACCTACTTCATGCACCGCGATACCCGCTCGTTCGCAGGATCTTGCATCAACAAAGCGCATGCATAGTGCATCAGCTGCACGTCCTAAGCGTAAGCCTCGCAAATCAGGTACAAAAGGACAAAGCAAGAAACCTGCAGCCAACTGTGTTGGTGTTCCAAACAAGGATTGGATAGTTGACACGGGCAGCTCATTTCACGTAATTAAAGAAAAACAGTTCTTTGATTCTTTTCAAAGCTGTCATAAGCGGATACATACTGCAGACCCTAAGGAAACGATTGCTGCCATCGGTACTGGTGCGGCAAGCGTGTTATTAGATTCAGGAGCAGTTTTAAAACTCCATGACGCGCTTTATGCCCCAAACGCGCGCCTTAATCTTCTGTCCATGAGTCAATTATCAAAGCAGGGTTAAAGTCTTCTTTTGGGCCCAACTGGTTATTCCATTACTTCTCCCAAGGGCACGACCATCGCTGCGCAGGAGGACGTGGAAGACCTCCCGTTCCTTCCCGTGGTCTCAAATATCCATTCAGTTTCCCGAAAGGAACCCCCATTACTTTCACAATGCACTGGGCCATCCGTCATCAAAAAAACTCACCACAGCCGTGAAACACTATAACATGCGCGGTCTTGAAGTTTTGCCGCAATTAACTGATGACCAACCATGTGTTGCATGCCTTCAGGCATGATTATGCAACGCCCCTCACAACATTGTACAAGGTCAACGGTCAACATGTCCGTTACAGCTACTTCACGTGGATACAGTGGGACCAATGCCTACCACTTCTATCCATGGAAACAAATTCCTGGTAGTAGCCGTCGATGATTTCTCACAAAAAACTTTCGTTTGTGTTACTCCGACAAAAAGTGAAGTGCCAAAAGCGTTAATAGACTTAATACTAAAGCTACAACGCTCTACAGGACAAAATCTGGCGTATATACGTTCCGATAATGGAACAGAATTCACCAATGCGGAGCTAGGTGAGTTCTGTACGAAGCAAGGCATATCTCAACAATTCACCGTTCCTGAGAACCCCCAGTCAAATGGTGTTGCTGAGAGAACCGTAGGCTCCATTTGCGATAGAATTCGAGTTCTTCTTGCATCGTCATAAGTTCCGCACGTATGCTGGGACCATGCTGCGACTACAGCAGCATTTAATCTGAATTCTTTGCCTAGACGAGGTCAAACTAAGTCCCCTGAAAAGATATGGTCCAAAAAGAAACCGACCATCAAATATCGAGCTCCTTTCGGTTGCCTGGTATACTATTATATACCCAAGTCGTACCGATCAAAATTTGACGCTCGCGCCAAAAGTGGTGTTTTTATGGGATACTCCGCTTCATCTCCTGGGTACCTTATTTATGCGCTCAATGAGAGCAATTTTTTACGAGCACGTACCCTTCGTTTCTTTCCTAAGGTATTTCCAGAGTTCACAAGAAAATCGGATCCATCATCTGTTCCTCTGGTATTTCCAATTCACATGGAACCCCCAGTCTTTGAAGCACTACAGCCTGATGAACCACATATCATTCAGAGCGTACCGCCAATCTCACCCACTTTAACATTAGACGAGACAAGAATGCAGGTCCTATCTGATACTGAGGACACGCTAGTGGTCACACCTCCATCAGAAACCACATCGATGGAAGATGCTCCAGTTTGTTCGTCTAATTCGCCAGTGAACCAACCACCCGTTGAAGTCCCACAACCGGTATTACGACATTCACAAAGATTAAAAGAGAAGGCAAAAAAACAACGTGCTGCCTTATGTCATCCTGACTTTACTGACTCCGACTTGCTAATCACTCCGCCAATCACACCCCGGTCTTATGAACAAGCACTCGCTTCTGCCCAAGATCATCATTGGGAAGAGGCCATGCAAGATGAATTGAATTCACTCATGTTTCATCATGTCTGGGATTTAGAGCTTCCACCACCAAATGTCAAAATTTTAAAGAGCAAATGGATCTACCACATCAAATACAATCCTGATGGTTCGGTGTCCAGATTCAAGGCAAGGTTGGTGGCTATCGGCTTGTCACAAGTCTACGGGAGCCAGTATGAGTTAACTTTCTCACCTGTCATCAGAATGGAGTCCTTACGCTTACTGTTTGCCATAGCTGCAAATACCGGGATGTCACTGCGCCAGTATGACGTCATATGTGCATATCTTCACGCGCCGATAGACCACACCATATATCTTACGCCACCCAAGAGATTATCAACGCCAGTTAATCACGTCTGCAAATTGCGTAAATCACTTTACGGCCTCAAACTAAGTGGAAGATGCTGGTACGTAAAATTGTCATTCTTACCCGATTAAAATTCACTCTTACCCGATTAAAATTCACTCCATCCAGAGCAGACGATTGTTTTTTCTACTACATCAATGCTGGGTGCACCATTCTTTTAACAGTCTACGTGGCTGACATCGTGGCAGCAACAACAAATGCCTCCATCCTAACCTCCTTCATGGACAAAGTGAAACAAGAAATCGACCTCGTGGAGTTAGGAGTGGTAAAGCATCTGCTAGGTATGAATGTGTCACAAGTGAACGTTCAATTCATCTGTCACAGGCACATTATATCAAGCAAATCCTGCATGATTATGGCCTTCAAGACATCAAACCAAAGACCATGCCACTAAGCCCTCATGTGAACCTTGATGATACTGCGAATTCACAACCGGTCGATTCTACCAATTACCAATCTCTTCTCGGTTCCTTAATGTATGTAATGACTTGCACGCGGCCGGATATAGCTTTTGCAATTATTAGGCTGTCGACATATGCTAAATCGCCTACACATTTGCATATGACTGCTCTTAAGGGCGTCGCTTCGTATCTTAAACAAACCTGCGACACCTTTTACCACATCTACGGGTCCTTTGTGCGCATTTGCTGACGCTAGCTGGTGTGTCACCCCACAGTGTAAAGGATACTCTAAAATTTTGATCAAAATGGGGAAAAATACCATAACCTGGTCATCTAAGAAGCAACGTTTAGTCGCCCTGAGCAGCTGCGAAGCCGAAATAATCGCTATAAACGAATGCGTGAAGTCACTGAAATGTCTTTGGGACCTCATAACTGAGTTAGGACAAGGGGAGTTTGTTTCTTTCCCCACAATCATTTATACTGACTCAACGTCTGCCATAGCATGTCTAGGAGCATTAGAATCGAAGAGTAGGACAAGACACATCTTGAGATTGCATAATTTCATCGCGCGAGAAATTAATCTTCAGAATGTGATTCTTACCTACTGTTATTCCCCCGACATGCCGGCAGACGCACTAACTAAACCTTTACCTGCCCCTGCTTTACGCAGATTCCTGGATTTGTTATCCTTTCTGAGCAGGATAAGTAATTATTTATATTAAATTACTTAACTCGTTGGTTTGCTGGCCTACACGAGGGTATTTACAAAGTTTATCTTGTTCCTTTAAACTTCATAATTGCAAAGTTATTTACTTCGCGGGATGAGAGGGGTTCTAAACGCAATATTTTTTGTTAAATGACTTTAGCTTTAAAATTACAAAAGGATATTTTTTTGGGCTTGTTCTTACCTTACGTGAAGGCAGTAACCACATTGTTTTTTTTACTACATGATATGTATTTTTTTTTACATTTATTAACGTATTGTACGTTTAATATACATTTTAATTATGGTATACCAAAAATGCAAAATATACTTTTTTGTCTTTTTTAGCTAAAAAGGCAAAACGTACTTGTGCGCACACAAAAATGAAAGGAAATAATAAAGGCATAAATGGTTTTTTTTTGTTTATTGTAACTTAGACAATTTTTTTTGAATCTGTATATGTAACGTCAGTACCTAAACTTCTATCTATACAAATGACCGTCATTTTTTGTGTTCAAGAAAATTACAGGGGGCTTTGTTCGGGAAAACTCAGATTTTTTATATAATTTTATTTGTAATTAATTATTCTATTTTTTCTATTCTTTAAGTTTTTTTTACTGTTTTGCAGACAGTGATTGTTGAGTATATATTGTTTTAATAAATGTTAATTAAAAACTCTTCACGTGATTATCATTGTCTGCAGCTAGTTGTCCCTCGCGAATAATTTTCGTGATCACGAGGATGTGTGTCCCACTATCGTTGATGTTTTTTCCGTGGTTACTGTTTTTTTTTATTTCGGACAGACCACTTCCAGCTTCTGCTTGACCAGTCGTCCTTCCTTCTGGTCCTCCACGTCCTTACTAGCCTGCAGCATGACGTTCAACTCCCATTTATCATTTTCATTCCAATGCTCTGCAAATTACTCCTACCCTGCCGTTCGATGTTTAGTTTCTTATTGAATTTCTCACTTTCTCGCGGCAGCCATGATTCTTTACCGAGCAGCATTGTTTTGCGGGTTTACCCATAAGGTAATAACGGAATTTCTTTTAATGCTATTTCAACAATAACGCGCCATGCTGCACATTTCAATTCTTATTTCCCATTAATAATTAATTATGATTTCGCAGTCTTTCTTTAGACATTAAATGGGAATTTGAAATTTCTTTTTCCTTATTCTTTTTAAGGATTGGTCTGTCTCAATTCTTTTTATATTTAATCTCAATTCTCTCAATGTAACGATTAATATTTCTTGTTACAATGTTTTGCTGTATTTAACGTACATTTAAGTATTTCTTTATTTTATTCCGAGAAATATTTTTTTTGTAATTGAGATTGCAATGCCTATTCCTCAATTAAATCATATTGTATAGAACATTCTTTTGTACAGAGTTTTTTTGTATTTTCTAAATAAATATCGTAATTTTTAAACCAAAATAAAAGTCTTTTAACGAGCCACGTTTACTCTTAAGTATTGGGGTTCTTTATGTTAAAGTACCACTCATTAAATTCTACTTTATTTTGCTTCCCCCTCTGAACAGTTTTCGTCATGTTTTTCGGTCTTCGTCGTTTGCCGTTTCTGTTTGTGTTTGTGCCGTCACCGCGCTTCGTGTCATTCGTCTTGTTCACTCCTGGCCATCGTCGTGCTTTCTTCGTCCGTTTGTTGACTCGCATTGAGTGTCGAACTTTTTTTTTTTTATTTTTACGTCTTGTATGCTATAAAATTATTATTTGTACTTTTTATTTTTTCTTTGGTATAATAAACCATACATTTTGTTTGGAATTTTCCTGTCTTAATTTTTAACTTACCCGCGGTATAGGTTAAAGATTTATAAATTTAAACTTTTGGGCCTTATTATTGGCATTAAGGGGCTTCCTGGTTTATTATTAGTCTGTTATTTTACTTGTTTGGGGTTTCAGTAATTTACCTGGGTTGTGGGAGTAATGTAATTCTTAGTATTATTTAACTTGCCTAAGTGCTATAAACAACTCCTTCCTTTTTGGCTGTACGTGTCACCAAACTGGCACGTAACAATACATACATACATACATACGTACATACATACATACATACATACATACATACATACATACATAAATACACACGCCTATAAAATTACATATATCGAGTCAAATTGATAACCTCCTTTTTCTGAAGTCGGTTAAATAGGAGCTTCGTCTACAGCAGGAAATTGTAGAATTACTGAAAACGAATTCTATTTTTTTATTCTATTTATTTTATTTTAGAGGATACAGAGCATCCACCCGGGGCCAGTATGGCAAAAAGCCGACGAGGTAGGTCCCCAGGGTGGGCAGATGAAAAAAATATGTAGAATATAACAAGAACAATATAATTAGAACATATAAAAAAGAATATAATAAACAATCTGTGGAACATATAAAAAGAATATAATAAGAAAGTGAAGCGGAAAGATAAGAGAAGTTAAACAGGAAAAAATTGCACAAGTGGGACAGTAGTTTAATTTTAAAGTTGGCTGTTGAAGAAGAACGTATTTCCGACGGTAGGCTGAACCAAAGCCTTAGACCTGTTTGGAGTTATTATGTAACTTCTAGAGCAGGGCCGTCCAAATCGTGCACGTCGCCCGCGTGCGACATAAAATGCTCGCGGACAAAGCTCACGGGCAAAGCCGAGGAGATATTCCATAATTCAGGAAGGGAGTGAGTGTAGTTTTTTTTCCTAAGCAGTGTTGCCAGACTTTAGGGGGCGATTGCATTAAATGAGGCATTATTTCTTTTGTTACTGATACTTGCTTGTTTTTCGTCTCGCGTAACATTCTGAAAAAGCATAAAATCACTGAACCAGTATTTAAACCGGAGTGGGAGAATTTGTTTTTTTTTTCAATCGTGTCCTATCGAGGAAAAAAAAACACAATTCTACAAGACATCGAGAAAATTGTCACCTTAAAACGAAGAAAATAAATTGCTAAACTGCCTCTTTTTTTTTTTTATAATGTCGAATTTATAATTAACAACTCGACTTTAAGGAACTGATCAACGTAATGTGCAATAGGGGGTAAGAAAGATTACCCGCGTGTACGGGCGCTGCCCGCGAACAGAAATCTTGGATAGCCCTCTTCTAGAGGTTGTTTGCCTATAACTGTAATTATCCCGGGCAACGCTAGGTGCCTCTGCTAGTTGTTGCCTAAAAACGACTGTCAATATTGGTTTCAACAATTGGGAGTATTTAAGCAACAAAGAAACAATGTAATTTAATCGGCGTACAAGTAAGTCACGTGGTGTCCACAACATTTTTTTTTCTTTTAATTTTGGTACATGCAAACCATTTTATCAGTTACTAGGATCCCCCAATGAACGAAATTCGATCACATTTCTGAGAAAAAAAAATATATGTAATTGTTTTAGCCTCAATCTTTCTTATTAATAAACTTTGAAGAATGAAAAATAGATAACACAATAAATATCCAAAATGCTTTGCATGACATTTCTGACACTCCCGATTCATTTCACCCGATTCATTTCATTTTAATATTTATATTTAAGCTAAATTGTCCCTCCCTAGCTCTGTGTCTCTTCCCCCGTCCCACTGTGGAAAATTAAGGTCTGTTTCGGACCAAAAATCGATAACTTTTTTGTTACTAAAGAAAGAGTGTTAACAAAATTTTTAAAAAATAAATAAAAATCAAAACTTCAAAATTAGTAATTTATTTTATTTTTAACTAAAAAAATATTACTTTCAAAATGTATGAAAAAACCTTAAAATAGCTTAGAAAACGACGAAAAATACATAAAATGCTTACCTACTAATTATAGAAATATTTTGAATAGTTGGTTAATAACCATTTTTAAGCAGTTGTTTCTATGGGATAATGTATAGGTACATTAAAGGTACTGTATTATACTTGGGGGCCTTCAGGTTCTGAAATCATTTCGTTGACTTTCAAAAGCTGTAGAGGATATATGGTTTTCTAATGTTTTCAAATGAACATCAACAACACAACAATTAAAATTCTTTCAAATGAATATCAACAATGATTTGAGTTAATTTGATATTTATTATTTAAAAAAAACAATAAAAAAGGCAATGCTACATGCGTTGACAAATATGGTGCACAACCTGTTCCTTAATGCTACCTTTTTTGAAACGCTCTTTACCTGTGTTAACGTGAACAAATACGCAAACAAGATATATTGTGCATATCTAGAGCACAGAAACTTTCCAACCATATAAGTTTCATGCGTATTCGTCCACGTTAACACAGGTACAAGTCCATAGCAAAAAATGTGTTGCCGTTTTTATCTATAGATTCCTATAGTAAATTAAAATTTCACATTACAGCATCCCTATATCTAATTCGCTGTAATAAGCATGGCAAAAATTTTGAAAGTTAAAATTTGCTTCCAAAATAAATTTCCTGTTGAAAATCACATATTCATTTCATTCTGTTTGTGTGTCAGCCTGTATGCCCTACGATTTCTCGAGAATGGTTTAACTTTTTGAAATTCTATTTTTGCTAATCGATACAGGCTCTCCCTAAGCTTTACTGATGTTAATATCTCTAAAATCGGTCAAGTTGCATTACAATAAATATTAAAATTTTTGAAATGGAAAAATATGGCAGTGACATAACAATCAATAGGGAATAGAGAGAAAGTACAAAGTATAGCATTCTTTACGATTTTCTATGTTTGAGAAAATCGACTCTTTCCAACTTTTTCTGAAACAATAACAGCTCGACAAAATTATTCCGAAATTGTCGTTATTTTATCATCTTGTGGAAAAACGTGCAAATAAAAAGTTCTGCAGTTCTTGCTCTTACGAGGGTAAAGGCTGATTCCCACTGGACGGTAAGGACGGTAAAAATCAGCCGGTATTCCAAACAACCGTTATGACCGTTTACGGCAACAAAGTATGACCATTCTCACTGAACGGTAAAAGTTAAACATCCAACCAATCAGGAGTGTTTATATTTCGCAGTCAAAAAACCAATAGAATAACTCGTTTTGATTGCAGCCATTTTAATTTGCACTAAGAAGCGTGGTCATTGCCAAAGCAATCCCAGCATTCTTGTTTCATGTGCTCTGCTGTGATTGGCTTGTTTCATCAACGGCACGGTAGAGACGGCTAAATTTTCTATGCACTGGTACAAGACGGCAAAACCGGTTGCCCTTGAGCTACGTTTCCATAGCAACTCCACCGGTACCGGCTGATTTTACCGTGCTTGCCGTCCAGTGGGAATCAGCCTTAAGTCAAAATGAAATATTTTCATATTGCTGCAATGTGAAATTGTGCTATGGATATTGGTCGTTGCAATGATCCTATACCAAGTGTCGGTGTAGGTGGCACCTCCACCTTATAACGTATACGGAGTTAGTAATCACGTTCTCGTGCGGTGGTGAGTCATTGAGTGTCAAGTGGATAATATTGCAGAGATAAAGCTAATTGTACCCGTGATGAACAACGGGCCGTAATTCGATTTCTGTGGGCGCAGCGCAACTCTCCTGAGCAAGTGCACAAGGAAATGTTATCTTTTTACCAGGTGCTTTGCGAGATGGGAGTACTTCTGTTGCATGATAAGGCTCGTCCACACTGTGCCAATAACACAGTGGCTCACTTATGGTCCCTAGGTTGGAAACGACCGAACATCTGGCTTTCACGTCTTCGGCCCATTGAAGAAACACCTGTGGTGACCGGTTCCAGGATATGGAAGAGGTTTGTCGGAAAGGTCATAGAGCAATTAACCTGGAGGCGAAACTCTAACACTTCCTATACTATTTTTTTAGTATTAATAATCAGCGCCGTCATGTGGGCGACGTATAGATTACGAACTAAAGATTTCTCATGATGCATTGCTGGACGAACAGAAGGCAACTAGCTTCATGGTTGCTGTTACTCTTATTTATTTATTTTAAAATTTAATTGAAATTCATCTATTTATATATTTTCTATGTTAATGATTTTAACACTCTTATATTTTCCATAAAAATAATATTCATATTCAACTTAGGTGTAAAAACATATAAACAGTATTTATATAAATAAAAATAATCTTACAAATTTCATTGCAAATTTCATTTTATTAAAATATAAAAAATATATTACAAAATTCATTTGAACATTACTGAAATATTACTATACAAAATACATATACAGGGTTTACAATATACAACAACCTATATACAGATTATACAGTGTGAATAAAAAAGTCTGAACCCCCCTTTTATTTTTTGAACCGAAGCAGATATGTCAATTTTGATGAATCCAATGAATAGGAAGTTGTGGGTGGCCTCTCCCATGGTGCACTATTCATCATCCCAAATATGCAAATTAGGACACATTCAAAATTTATCTCAAAAACCGTAAGGGATAGAGAAAAAAACCCAATTGCAAACTTGTTCAGCATAAAAAAACAAACAAAACAAAAAAAAATCATCCAAATCGGACCAACCAATCACCCACAATCACGTGGTGAACTGTTTGCAGCTTACAAACAGTCACACTGCACAAGGAAAACTGAATGTTGATATTTCCACCATGTAAAGCATGCAAATCAAAAAATTAACATAAATTACCATACTCACATTCACTTTCATGCGGAAAAGCAAATAAAAGGCATGTTTCAGCACACAGAAGACAGAACAATTTCAGGATGGCAAAGCTACACTGTTCCGGAAATGGTCAACATGATCTGCTTCGGAGAGGCAAGGAGAAACCTACATGCTTACAGTTAGGTTGTATCGAGACAGATACCCTAACGAACGCCATCCATCTCGTCAAACAATGCGTCACATTATTCAAAGATTCGAGGCTACAGGGAATGTTCATGCAGAACGAGGACGACCAAGGGCACAAGACGACGAGGATACAACAACACTAGTTCTGGCTGCAGTTGCTGCAAATCCCCACACAAGCAGCAGAGCAATTGCTGCAGATGTTGGGTGCCATCAGAGAACCGTTCTCAACATTCTGCACGCACATCATTTCCACCCATACCATATTCATTGTCACCAGGAGTTACTGCCATTGGATTATGTTGCTAGGGCCGCCTTCTGCAACTGGTTACTTACCTGCCTGGATGACAATCCAAACTTCATTCATGAGGTGTTGCGGACAGATGAAGCCCAGTTCACCAGGGATGGAGTTATCAACAGGCACAACCATCATCATTGGGCAGACGAAAACCCACGATGACTGCGAGAAGCAACTCAACAAGTGAACTGCAGAATCAATGTATGGTGTGGATTGTAGAATGACACTGTGGTTGGACCGTGTTTTTACGATGGAACACTGACTGCAGAACACTACCGGGCTGAAATTCTCAACGCGGTAGTCGCAGACATCATTGACAATTTGCCATTAGCCTCGTGTCAGCGCACGTGGTTTCAGCATGATGGAGCTCCTCCACATTACGGGTTGGTCGTTCGCAAGCGTCTAAGTGAGATGTTTGGACAACAATGGATTGCGAGGAGGACCAGTTCGTTGGCCACCCTGCTCCCCTGATTTTACACCTCTTGACTTTTTCTTGTAGGGATACCTGAAAGACAAGGTTTATGCTACGCAGCCCGCCTCACTGGAGGATCTGGTTCAACGAATCCAGGAAGCGTGCCGAGGAGTGACACCAGCCATGCTTGCCGATGTTTTGGAGTCAGTTAGGTTCCGTGCCCAATTGTGTTATGGTGCCCACGGTCGTCACATCGAGCATTTTTTTGATTAACTTTTTTTTTAAACTGTTTAAAGTAACTTGTTTGTGCACTGTGACTGTTTGTAAACAGTTCACCACGTGATTGTGGGTGATTGGTTGGTCCGATTTGGATGATTTTTTTTGTATTGTTTGTTTTTTTATGCTGAACAAGTTTGCAATTGGGATTTTTTCTCTAACCCTTACGGTTTTTGAGATAAATTTTGAATGTGTCCTAACTTGCATATTTGGGATGATGAAATGTGCACCATGGGATAGGCCACCCACAACTTCCTATTCATTGGATTCATCAAAATTGCTTTGGTTCAAAAAATAAAAGGGGGGTTCAGACTTTTGTATTCACCCTGTATACAATATACATAACCTAACAAATCAATATAACTAGGAAAATACGCATCACACAAAGAAAAAAAATGAAATGCGTGTTTAATATTTTTTAAAGTGCTATCCAATGATATCAAACTTGACCCCCCCCCCCCAACCCCAACCCTTGAGGGTGGGGGAGGGGGCAACTTTGAAATCTTAAATAGGAAGCCCTAATTTAATGGTATTTTCATATTGTACACAACATTTGAGAAATGTTTTATTCTTGCTATTTTTTCAATTGATCCAATCGTTTAGGAGATAGAAGCACTGAAACTGTGGAACTTTTAAAGTTTTGAACCCAATTTTATCGATAAAGACCAAGAGATAGAGGGTGGGTCTTATAGACATTCCTAATTTACTTTTTGGTGATCTTTAAGAATCGGTAGTCAAAATAAAAATCCAAAATTTTTTAATACACGAACAAACTGAATGAGATCAAATCTTTCAAGTAAAGTTAATCATTCCTTCTTCTGTAAAGGAAATAGGGGTATGTTAAAATACAGGTTAAAATATATTTTTTATATACACTGAACGACCAATTTATTAGAGACACCCCGCTAATAGCGCGTTAGGGGCGAGAACTGCTTGAATACGTGCTGGCGTGGATGAATAGCAGCCCAGGCTGACAACACACCGTTCCGCAATTGGTACAGGTTGGACGGTAGTGTGGAAAGCTGTCGGATGGTTCTCTCCACTTCATTCCATAAATGCTCAATCGGGTTGAAATCGGGCGACCGAGCTGGCCAGTGAAGCAGGTGGAAGTCCTCGTCTTGTTCCTCGAACCAGTCCAAGACCATTCGACCACGATGACAGGGAGCATTGTCCTGCTGAAACTATCCGTCACCACCAGGGAACACAGTCATCATGAACGGGTGCACCTGATCGGCAACAATGTTCGGGTAGTGTGTCGCATTCAGGGATGTTGTTCGGATATCAGAGGACCCAGTGTGTCCCAAGAGAAGACACCCCAGACAAGCACTCCTCCTCCACCCGCCTGTACGGTTGTCTGCTGACAGGATGGGTCCATGGCCGCGTGCTGTCTGTGCCAGATGCGCAGTCTGCCGTCCGCGTGATGAAATAGGAACCGCAATTCGTCGGACCAGGCCACCTTCTTCCAGCCATTCAGTGTCCAGTGGGAATGCCTGTGTGGCCATAGCAGGCGTGCTTTCCTATTTTGCAGTGACAGCGACGGTACCCGTAATGGCCGCCTGTTGTTAAGCCCAGTTCGGTGCAAGGTGCGCCGCACCGTGTGCTCCTAAATGGATTGGGATGCTCTCTCATTGAACTGCGCTGCAATTTGTTGGGCTGTTCCCGTGCTGTGGATGATTCGTGCCAGACGCCGTTGGCCTCGTTCACCCACGGCCCTGTTTCGTCCGGAGTTTTGTTTGTTGGAGGTTGTTTTTTGGCATAACTGCCATTCACGGAATACCCTTCACACTGTTGGACGGGAAAACTCCGAAGAAGAACGCTCAGGATTTTCTTTGAATTATTTCTGCAATGCTTTGCAATACACTGGGATCCTCCGTGTTTTCTTTTAGATATTGTCAAAATGCGTAGACGATGTCTAAATATCATTTTCAAAGCAGTTATTTCAGATGCACGATGTGTTCGACACGATCATGACAGTTTCTATTTTAAAATGAGGTCAGCCCCTCAAGCAAAAATAGGGTAGCTACACATAATATTAGTTTCGTACATGTTAATTATATGCCGTACACCAGTTGTCGCTAAGCCGGCCAGGTGGCCGAGAGGGCTAGGACTTGGGCTTTCTAGTTCTCGAGTCCGCCTGGCTGCGGGTTCGAATCCCGCCTTGGGCATGGATGTTTGTGTTTGTCCTGGGCTGCGTACTGTTATAACTTGTGTAAAAGGCGCAAAATGACCTTTGTAGTCGACGCCCCCCCCAGTTGTCGCTAAAAAACGGAAGTACGAAAAATTTCGTCCAGTTTCGCCTCCAGGTTAATTGCTCCATGGGAGGTTACCAGCTGGCTACGACAGCAAAAATAAACCTCAGCTGCTGGCTTTGAGGGATTCGTGGAACGCTGGGACAAGAGCCTAAATGTTCATGGAGATTACCGTAAACCGGGGTTACTTTATACACCCGGGGGTAACTTTGCACAAGAGAACGCAAACATTTACTGCTCTTAAAAACTTATTTTCTATTGAATGATTTTGTAATTAACGCTTTAATGCAATCTTATTGTAAAACAAAATGATTCAACACAAAATAAGAAATGCCTGACGTTATCTTGTGCAAAGTTGCTCGCATGTGTGGAAAGTAACTCCAGTTTACGATACTTTGAAAAATAAACCAAATTTCATCAGGTAACTATTTCAACTTTCATTTCTATGCCATTTTGAGACTTATACAACTTTGACTTACCCTTGTATTGTTGCTGCCAAAAAAAAGTAAAAAATCTGGGCATAGAGAAGCTATGATTAACAAGATTGATTAACACTAATCAGCTAAAGTAGAGTAGTCCCACTCGACTCTGATGGCGTAGGCGTTAAGAAGGGAAAAAGCTTTGATATTAAATAATTCGTAAAATAATGGTGATATTTAAGAAAAAATTGTGCGCAGAATTACGAGGGCTGTTTCTTTATTAATGGCAACATGGTAAGAATACACCAGGATCTATTTTTCCGCTTATAGATTTGGTAGGGTGGTATACCTAACCTACATCGCTGGTAAATATATTCGACCATCCAACGCTCCACGTATATGCTGTCCTGCGAAGAATAGCGTTGTCTGCGAGTGACTGGTTTAAAGTCGGTTTCACAAATTACTTGGGCGCGCGGCTCTGGACATGTCTGCATGGAGCGCCACACCGCGATTCATTTTCCCAATTAATTCGCAAAGCAGGCGGATGAAGTTCGGCGTGCTCGAGTTATAGGCTGCTGTATTTGGAGTCGGACGACGACGGCGGTGGCGGCGGCAGTGGCTTAACCAATCAAAACAAGTGAATGCGGTATGAATTCTGGGAGGGCAAAAGCACGTAAATTTAGGCACAGTTTGAACTTGCACGTTGGTCGACTCACTCTCAGTTTAGAATAGAATGAAGACCAGAATAACATGCGATCAATGGCGGAAAAGCAAGGAGTTGTTGTTGTGGCTTGCGATGACGTCATAATCACCGACTAATCGGATTGCAACAACAGATATTCTCCCTGCAAGCGCTGGCTGTGCCACAGTTTTTCGCTTATAGCGAAAGGGTGGCTCCCAATTAGTTATGACTTTAGGTTTTTACCCATTTACTACTACATACTTCTGATTGGTAATTTATAAGACAATATGTCGTAATTTCCCAACTGATTTTTCATTGATAATGGTGTAAATCACGAAGGCCACGTTTATTTTTCTTATATTAATTTTAATTTTATAAGTAACTTTATTTTGGTGAGTAATGGCGATTGCAAAACCTTTGGATAGAAAATGGATTAAGTAGCAGAAAATTATGTGGGGGCCCCTTAATCCATGTAAGCTTTGTGAAGACATAAGCACTTTAGTAGAAAAAAGCCTGATGAATAAGTAGGATATGGGAAAACTTATAATTTATAATTGCGAAACAATTATATGAAAAGAACACAATTTAACAAAATCAAGATAAATTATGAATGTACTTTGTAAACTTCCTAAAGGACTTTCACGCAACTTTGAATCTAGAGTATGTCTACAGGACCAGGAATTTCAGGCAATCGGAAAGGTGTGCGCAAAACTCCTAAACGAAAAATTGCGGAAGAGGAATTGAAAGATCTTTTAATCGACTCTTTAAAAGGCTTTGTTGGCAATGCCAGGAGGCAATAAAAAGCGTATTGTGACACCAGTGGCTTTAGTGTATTGTGACACCATTTGATTAATGTGGAAAATGACGAACCGGCAGCTCAAAATTCGAGCAAAATAGAGGACATATCACATCTTCAAACAAGGGTGACTAGGCTTTAGTAACAAGCAGCTTTAGAAGCTGGAATACAGAATCGAGACTTACCAGGTTTGAGGGGAGGGCCAACCACAAGAGCGAATTTGAAATCAAGATGCGGCGTGCTAAAACGCGCCAAAAGTTAAGGCGCGTCCCTCCCTTTTTACGTAGATGCAGTTTTGGTATTTATATCTTTATGTACATAATACGATTTCTGGGGAAATTTTAGTTTTTAAAATTCTATTGTCGCTAATCGATATTATTTAGGAAGATTAATCTTGCTGAGCTGAAGTGATGCTAATGTCTTTGAAATCATTCTACTTGTCACGTGATTTTTAGATACGATTAAAAATTTTAAATGGTAATATGTTGTATGTATTATGTCTCTTGATCGGGAATGGCGAGAAATAAAAGGATATAATGTTTTTTCGATTTTTTAAATGCTACGTTCGAGAAATTTATGTTTTTGTCAAGATTATTTTCAAAAATTTTCAAGAATTCTTAAGCAATGCTGTTAAACTCAAATCAAATTCTGTTAAAATCAAATTCTTTTATGCTTTTCTCGGCATATTTGTAAATCGTTTTCTTTTCTTTAATATAAATTTTGTGCTACTTTATATTATTCTCTTATTATGCAGGTCTGTTCTCTTGTATCTGAATGCCTTAAAGCACGTCCTTTTACCACATATTCTACTATAAATGATCATCATAATCACACATATTATTTTATGTGCTTTTAAATAAAAACGATATAATTTTCCTAAATTTACATGTACTTACTCGTTATTCTTATGAAGGAGGTTTCCTTTTGGGGCGTAGTCCCATTCTTCTTCCACCAGTCCTATGAAATACTCTCTTTTCACGGCGATGCTGACTCCACATAGGAGTGAGAAAACTGACAGTAATGGTACGATGCCCATTTTCAACGATGATATAAAATGGACAAGAAATTGAGACTGCGTTGAGTGATGCTATCCTTTATATATTCAGAATTTTTAAGTGTGAAGAGATTTACGCATGTGCCTTAATAAACTTCCTTGTTTGTCATGAGTTTATTTTTCCATTGGCGTCATAAACGAGGCGCTTTTAATGTAAAAATAATTAATTATACGAAAGAGCATTCAATAAAACTTTAAATTATGTTCATTACTTTAAAATAATTTTTAGTTCACATTTAATTATTAATCTTTAAGACACTTAATTACACAATGAATGAGATAAGGCTACGATTCTCACATTAATGAAGTATTTTATAAGTATTTATTTATTTAACTTAAGTTTTTGGTAAGTCACTTCTTTACTTCTCGAATCCTCTGCTGTCTTTAAAATCTTTACTGTCCAAAAGATGGACAAATTGACAAATGTATAAAACGTTTCCTATATGGTACATTAAAGATTTACTCACAATGCATAACGTTCTAGTTTCACTAGTGTCAAGGATTCGTAGACATTTACCCAGTATTACACTTATGAGAATTAATATGGCGCATTGTTCCTATTTTTCGTTATCATATGAAAGTCTTATTTATGGGTTAATCTTATTAATTCTTCATAACCTGTTTTACGATTTAGTTAGATTCTAAAATCGAAAAGAATTAATTATTTAAGCGGGATAAATTAGAAAATAAAGTGAAAATTTTTTTAATGAAAGTGTTTAAAATAAAAAGGGTATTATTTAAATGTAATTCAAGATAGCTTTTGAAATTTAAAGTTGGGACAAAAGAAAAAAATTATTAAAATTAAAAAATAGTAATTATCATTATTTCCTTAATGTAATTACATAAAAAACAAATAAAAAAAGAGGAAGTTTTAAAGAATTCCTTTTACGAATATATTTTTTTGTCTTTGTTCATAAATTATTTTTTAAACCTACATAATAAATTGTGACGAGCCCCCACCTAATTATATATGCATGAACCCACATTAGCATAGCCAATGTGTCGGAAGGCGATCGTCAACGGGTTCGAGACTGATTTGTGAGAAATGAGGTGTTGTGAGACCAATTATGCAATTAATCAAGCAATATTTACAATAAAACGTTAATTTTATTTCTATTACCAGCCCAATACATCTAA
>JAHWFO010081060.1:1058910-1081798 GCA_023313115.1 Rhysida immarginata | reverse complement strand
TGTTTCGTTGTGGAAAAAGAGTTTCATTTTATTCTCAAGTTTATCATTAATTTCTTTATTTATAATTACCTCAACATTTTCCTCACTAAATCTCTCTAAATTTCAAGTCTTCAGTTTAAATCTAAAGTAGAACATTCTAATTAAATTAGAGCTCTTGTCTGGAGCATTTTGGGTGGCAATTGTCATAGGTGGCAATTATCCTCGGTGGCAGTTGTCCGGGTGGCGGTTGTCTGGGTGGCAATTGTCCAGATACCAGTTCAGAATTGGCCATTACCGAAAAATGTCAAGCAAGTACGATCTTTTATGGGGTCAGTCCAATTCTACAGGAATTTTATACCCAAGTACTCAGAGTTGGCGGCCCCAATATTCCAATTAACTCAACAGGATGAGCCATTCATCTGGACAAGAAAAAGAAAAAAAGGCGTTTGGTGACCTAAAGGCAGCGTTGGCTATACCTCCCGTGCTGGAGATCATCAGCCCGGCGAAGCATTTACATGTGTTGTGTGACGCGTCAGAAACAGCGTTAGGTCTGATAGCCCTCCAAATGCACGGCAGAAAACTTTTTACTGTAGCCTTCGAGTCCAGAGGATAGAGAAGTGACGAGGAATACTTTTCAAATTATAAAAGAGAGTTGATGGCAGTATTACATGCAGTAAGATGTTGGTGCCCATATATCCAGCAAGTCCCCACATGTATATATAAGGACAATCAGGCAGTATCATGTATACTAGCCCAGCCAAGACTATCGAGGTTGCGAACGAGGGTAGTGCAACATTTATCGGAACTACCGGTGTCAGTGCACTATATAAGAGCAGAAAAAAATGTCTTTGCTGATGCCCTATCACATTATCATGGAGAGAAGAATAAGAAGGCAAAGAGTGATGAATACAATTATCGAACACAGTGGGGGAATATGTCAGCAAAATCAGAGGCGATCGGGAGCGAGCAATACGATGCTCGGCGATCGACCTCCCCCGCTGCAGTTCGTAGACCCGCCGATTGCTCATTGGTCGAGAGCAGAAGATGTCGGCCAATGGGCGACAGGAAAAATCGACGGAGGAAACGACGGAGGTCGAGACAACAGAAGAGGACAGAAGGGTTTCGGTTTCGATGGAGGAGACGAGCAAGAGAAAGGCAGCGAATGGAAGATCGAAGCCACGACAGAGACGCAAAAGCTGGCCTCGAGATAATCGGGGGAGCAAGGAAAGTTGCGAGGGGACCTCCCTGGTTTATCGAACCGGACACGACGGTATTGGGACGACAGAGAAAGCCAAAGACTGCCACGACTGCATGAGACGTAGAAGCGCTGGAAAATTGACCCGGACCCGGCCCCGAACCCGAGACGAGAGACGGCAGCGAGCAGACTACTGCGTTGCAGAAGGGAGCTCGAGAACGTGTTAGCCTCGCCCACGCTACCCAACAAGGACTCATTACGACCTCACGAATGAAGACTCCAAGTAGCCGAAACAAGCACAGGCAACCACGGATAAAGGACAGAGGATAACCAAGATCCCAGCCAATTTAGCAGGTAACGGGGGGCTACCGTTGTCGTGTAATGCGCGGCCGCTCCGTTCCTGGCTTAAACGGAGAACTTACAATAGTAAGCGTTATATGGTTAAGTTTAGTTAATGAGATAACTGCTAAGAAGACTGTAAGTAAAATCTGTGCTACGACAGGCTTCATCCTAATAAGGGCATCCTTTGTATTTGTCTCTTTCCGACAGTATCTGTGGAACCTTCTTCATTACTGAAAACGGAGGGATTGCCCTTGGAACTCAACGCAATACGCCTACTGCCTCCATTACCTCGCCCTACTAGATTATGCCAAGACTTTATCCTTCAAACTGATATTCAATCAATTACTTTGAACTTTATTTACCACGTAATGTATTATCATGTAGCCTGAAAGTGTAGCGGTATAAGAAGGACCTAATTAAACCAATTTTTCTTAAGTTATTTATTGTTGCTTTCCCTCTCTCATTACGGTTAGTATACATATCTTGATTTACCCGTAACATCTCGTCTTTCCGTTTTGGAGCTGGCTTGTCTTATCGGTTTCTGTGTGTGATTCCGTTGTGGCTTTTTTGAAACTTGGGGAAGGCCCGTTCGTAGCGTAAGGCCGATGACCAGTTCGAACGGTGGACTTACAAAGTTTCAGGAGTTCGTCTACTCCACTAAGATCGTTCGGGGATTTTTTCTTTTTGCTCTTCACCTCTTTTAAATTTTCTTTTTCGGGATGTTTACCTCCTTTCTGGGGTTTCCTAATAAAGGTCCTTGCACCGGTAGGAACAATTGGTAGGTAACCATCTCGTTGTGGGTTTTTCGGTTTCGAGTGATTCTTCGAGTGATTTTTCGGTTTATCGGATCTTTGTCCATGGGTTAGGGTGGGTTGGATCTCCTTTTTGAGTTGCTTGTGTTTTTGTCCTTTCCTCTCCCCTTCCTTTGCCTTCGTTTTTCTCCCTCCCACCTTTTCCTGGATTTATACCAGTTTTCTAGGGCCATTGCAAATTATCGTGAGGGGTTTTTTTATAGGATTTTTTTTCAGATGATTCTTCTTGCTTTCTAGCGTCTATTTTCAGGTTTTGTTACGTGATCCCTTTTAGCTGGATGGTCTTTCTCAGGTAGACTTTATTAAGTAATTTTAAGTATTTGGCAGTTATGCCCAGTTTACAATAGGACCTGAGCTTTGTTCTCGTCGTGTCCTCAGTATTCTTTTTAATGACTTGGATTATCATTCCTGGACCTGAGCTTTTATGATTAGTCTTTTGCAGTGGGTATTCTGTTTTTCTTTAAGATTTAGTTTCAGTTTTTATTCTATTTTTAATGGGCCAATACGGGAGGCGGACAACTTTTGTTGGCAACTCGGCTCCTATGCCACCTATCTGCACGCCAGTTGGATGGTTTCCTGGGAGCAGGCAGCCCGTTCATCGTTCCAATTTTGGCGGCTGTACGTCCGTTAGTTTCGGAGATGGGTGCTCGACGTGGGATGGCAATTAAAAAAGATTACCTCAGTAAGCCGATGTGTTGTGCCATTTTTGAGCCGGTCGCGAGTTTTTTTAAGTAAATTGGACTATTTTCTTCTTTTCCCCGCTTTTTGCTACTAATCTTGCTCTTGTTGGCCCTCAGCCTTTGGATTTTTTTTTTTACCTAAGTTATTCTTCGATTTTTAGGGTCATCCCTGTCTCCTGAGTTTCCGATCCTCGGCGTAAGGAATCGCGTTCCGTTGTAATTTTAACATAGTAGCGTTTTTGTTTTAGCGCGTTTTTGAAAAAATATTTTTTTTTATGGGTACTTAAAAAAAATTTTTTTTCTTTGTTGTGGTGGTATGTTACGGGCCTTTTTCTTGAGAAAAAATTTTTTTTTTCCTAGCGCGTGATTTTTTTGCCTATTTACTTATTTATTTTATTATTCAGTGCCTTTCGTTCCTAAGCCTATTTTTTGTTACTGTAGCTTTGTAACAATGCTTGTATTTTCTGTTTGTTGTGGCGTTCTTACCTCGCATGCGTGCGCTCGTTCCTTTGCTTTGAGGTTTTTGTTTTTGCGCGTGTTTTTCGTTTTTGTTTGTGGTTTTTTTTTTTCAGTCTGGGCAGTTTACGGTCGGCAGCCCAACGCTCTCTCACTTCAGTGTTGCTTGCCGACGTTTCCTTCACCTTTTAGTTCAACCAATATGGAATTAGTTTCCTGGTTCTGTGTTTTCTTCGTATTTTTACTGGTTTGTTAAGTACTGCAGTTTATTGTTGGGCGCTGAATGGCCCCTGCTTTTGATATTTTTCCTCGCTCGTTCCTCGCTCCTAACAACCCGATGGCGTCGTTAGGACTTATCCGGCTTTACTCTTTTGAGTGGCCCGTTGGCACTCATTCTTACGGGCCGTTTCACCTTGGATGTTCGGAATGGTATCCGGCCCCAGCTTTCGTCGAGTGACTTCATCTTCTTCCCGCCGTGACGTCGGAACGTCGCCTTTGAAATTTTTTTGTGCCTACCTTGTGTTTGCCGAGGCACCTAGACGCAGGTCTGGGTTAGGTTTAGCTTACCGTATTTTTTTCTACTAACACCTGTTTAACCCTCTCGTCTTTTATATCTTATTATTAGTTTGTAGTTTTCTCTTAGTTTTACCCTTCCCTGGGTAGCTTGCCTTCTCCTTGCTGTTGCGGTCTTGTTTTCTTTTTCAGGTGCCTCGGAATTCATCTCCTTCCAGTTTTCCCGTAATCAAGTTTTCCGTCGTCTACTGTGTGTGCTGTTTCCTTACGTTCTGTTCTCCTGTTCGGACGCCGCTGCCTTTTTGTGATTTTATTTTATTCGTCGTCTCCAAGTCCTTATCGTCTTGCAGTGTCCTGTCTTCTCCTTCGATCTATTCTAAATTTAATTTTTATTATTACCAAGTGAAATTGAGATTTATTTGATCTTAATTATTTTCCCTATTATTTCATTCATGAAATGTAAACTGTTTTGAATATTTTGTTCCTCCTCCTCTGTAATAAAGATTACAATTTTTACTTGGTAACCTCTTGGGTTAAGTTTTTTTCGACTTTTACCTTTACCTTAAATCTTCTGAATTTAACCCATAGTTTTTCTGGGCTTTTTTTCGGGAAAGTTCCTTTTTAGTAAATCTTTTAGTTTTTATTTTATTTAATTATTCTCTTTGGGAACTTTTTATCTGGGGCTGTAATCTTATCTTTCTCTCCCTTCCCCGAGGTTACCTGCTTTTTAGTATTTATGTATTTTTTTTGCCAACGCTTACCTTATTTCCCCCCCTCTTGGCTGTACGTTTCACTATCTGGCACGTAAGACTGTAAGAATTATCTTTATCATAAGCTGTATTGTTCCAAAAATTTGAGCCGTTTTTAATTAATTATGATTTTATTTTTTAGAGATTGAAAAATGGAAACAGGACAAAGAAAAAAAACTTCTCAGTTCAAAAAAGTCAGAAGTAGTCACAAGCTGAAAGAGATGGCACAACAAAGAGTGTGAACGTCTGCTCAAGATCTGGGTTCTTAAATCTCGAGGAGCTGCAAAACGTACAATCAAATCACAAGGTTCCAGAAGATTAAACGGTTGCTGCCCTTCCCGAATGGACGTCAAAGTCAGCTGTAAAAATGCTAAGACGATATTATTCACTGAAACTCATTGTGGACATAAAACTGAATTAGGGCACCTAACACTAACTGAGTGGTATAGCAGTAGACCTTCACAATGGTTTTTCAACCAATAAAATATTAGAAAAAATCCGCACAGAAGTTTCATGCCCTTTGCAGCGAAAGATTTGACTAACAAAAAAGATATTCAAAATAATAAAACATTTTTTGGTAGAAATAATGCATCTCGGTGCCAGAATGATTTAACAGCTGTCGAAATGTGGTTTGCTGAAATGAAACCATTATGGGAACAAAATCCCGCCCTATTATTCAAACAATAATATGTTCCATCACCTGTTGAAGGACTAGGTTCTGAAGATTTTATGCTTGTTATCATGATGACAGGTCAAAAATATACTCCAACAATTTGGTAAAGACTGCATCTGTTTAGATTTAACTCATGCACCAGTAGCTCTGATATTGAACTAACTACATTGTTCGTCGTAGATGGTATTGGAAAAGGATGTCCAGCTGCATTCATGTTCTGCAATAGGCAGTCTGAAATAGTTCACAAGATTTTTTTCTGCAGTTGAAAATGAGGTTGGGAAGATTCAATCGACAGTGTTTATGTCAGATGACACTGAGGTGTTTTATAATCATGGATCCTGTGTCTCATACGCTGTTATGCACATGCATGTCCTAAGATCATAGACTACAAAAATTTCAGCACTTGTTAAAACAGAAAAACAAAACAGCATTTTTCAGCAGCTTCGAGCAGTTCATAGGCAAATTACACTGCACAAAAGCCATGGTAGCCGCAAAACGGCAGCCATTCGAAAACGTCATGTTGAATGTAGGGATATTCCTAGTGACATGAAGTACCCAAAAGTGATGAAGGCGATAGACATATATGGTTCATTTCCTCAATAACTGCTGTTGAAAGTACGAGGGGAGTTCTGTAAGTAATGCAACACATTTTTTTTCTCGGCCAATTTTGGTTGAAAAAAACTGGACATTTCTTGTGGAACATTTTCAAACATTTCCGCTTTGTCTCGTAAAGTTTCATTGACGTCCGATATGTGACAGCGCTATAGTGAGCTGTTAAAGTGGCGTCTACGATGGGTGCGTTCCAAACAACGGGCAGTGATTGAGTTTCTTTTGGCGGAAAATCAGGGCATCTCATATATTCATAGGCGCCTGCAGAATGTCTACGGTGATCTGGCAATGGACAAAAGCACGGCGAGTCGTTGGGCAAAGCAAAACTGTCTGATCTCCCGCGAGCTGGAAGCCGTGCACAGATCTGACTCCTGCAATGTCGGAACATGCGAACACTCTCATTCGAGCAGATCGACGGATTTTCATCTGTTTGGCCCAATGAAGAACGCAATCCGTCGGACGCACTACGCGGATGATGAAGCAGTTATTGATGCAGCACGACGTTGGCTCCGACATCAACCAGTGGAATGGTACCATGCAGGTATACAGGCCCTCACTTCAAGGTGACGTAAAGCCGTAGCATTGAATGGAGATTACGTTGAAAAATAGTGTTATGTAGCTAAAAGATTGGGGAATAACATGGTGTATTTGAATGCTGAATAAAACAACCCCCCCTTTTTCAGAAAAAAATGTGTTGCATTACTTATTGAACTCCCCTGGTATGTATGAAGTGAAACCTAACAAACCAGAATGCATTTATCAAGTGAAGTGCACAGAGTTCAATGTTGTATACATTATTATATGCTGAAAATATTGGTTTCGCTCTGTTTGTGTGTCTGTCTGTCCGTGTGTCTGTCTGTCAGTCTGTATGTCCGACGATTACTCGAGAACACTAACTTTTTCAAATTCTGGTTTCGCTCTTCGATAGAGAGACTTCCTGAGCTCACCTGATTAGTTTGTGATTG
The DNA here is from genome assembly GCA_023313115.1 of Rhysida immarginata. Taxonomy (NCBI): domain Eukaryota; kingdom Metazoa; phylum Arthropoda; class Chilopoda; order Scolopendromorpha; family Scolopendridae; genus Rhysida; species Rhysida immarginata. The sequence goes on along the minus strand of JAHWFO010081060.1, from coordinate 1,074,825 downwards.
AAATCGGTCTAACAGTCACGTGACTATCGAGACCGAAGCCCCAGTATTACATTTTTTTTATTGGAAATATAAGGCATATAATATGTCATTCGAACGGGAATGACGAGCACAAGACGACTATGACATTCTTTTCGATTTTCGAAATGCTACGTTCGAGAAAATGACCCCCAAAAAGTATTTCAATGACCCCTTATTACGAGCTTTAGCTAAAGCTATATATAAGCTATATACAAGCATAATCAGCACCTTTATCTGCCCAGCCGGCCATCGTTTGCACGAAAACGTTGAAATGGAAGAACCTAACTGCGATATATCGACTTTTGATGAGCTCTCGTGGACCCCTTCAAGCACGTGCACTAATGTTAAGAAAATGAACTTAGGGCATGTAATATATCAATCGATTCCTACTGACGAGTCATAAGAGAATACAGTGTTATTTTTTGTTAAGGATTGTTGATAGCAGCTTGGAGCACGTGCCTGTTATGAAGCTTTGTCGATGCACGTGCTCATTTCGTTTTAAAATTCAGTGCTGTGAGGCCTATTGTGAAATGTGTTAATGTTAAGGCGATTGTTAAAAATGGCTAATTAATATTAGGCCTATAGTTACAAATGGCTAATTAATGTTACGCCTACAGTTAAAATGACTAAAGTTAGACCTATTGTTAAAAATGGCTAATTAAAGTTAAGCCTATATTGAAAATGATGTGAATGCGAATAGAATCAAAGGTATTTCCACTGTTTATTTTAACCAAGTGCAAGTAAAAGTGAAATATTCAAATTTAAAATTACATGTTCATCACAGCTAAAGTTTCTTGGAATGCTTAAAAGATTGTTCCCGAAAATAGTTTGAAACAATGATTTTTCTCTCTTGGCGTTTATGGTAACTTTGATCTAGCAGTGGAAAGAACATAGGCCCAGTAGTTTAAAACATTAAGACGTGCGAGGATTTCATTTCTCATTTCGCGCGTGCTTGAAAAGATTCGTGTGAGCGCTGAAATCGAAGACGTAAATTTACATGCAGTTTTCGCCATTGCTGTATATAAAAATATTACTGTAATATTAAACAACAAATTTTTATATTCTTCTTTTCAGCATATTTGAAAATCGTTTTACGAGTTATATTCTTGTTTTAAATGCACTTGTCTAGATTAAGCAGTTTTTATGTAACATGTGCAAACACATTCATTTGGTTGGCGATCTGGAAAACATGAGGAATCAAGAGGAAGATGGGAACGTGGATCAGTTGGTCATAGATAGCAAGATATGAAAACATAAACAAGGAAAATGAAATTGCATAACACGTACATGATCTATCCACAAATGATGCTGATAATTGTGCTGACAATAGACGCCGATGCTTAAACATTCACATGCAGAAACTAAAGAAGTACTTGAGATGGCTAAAACCCCTGAGCAGATAAATTTATTTTTAAAATCCATACGAATATGAAAAACAATTTTTATGGCTTCAAATATAGAAAATCAATTTACTGAATCTAGGTGCCCTCAAAGACGTATTTTAAGAGATGATATTGGTAACATAAAGCAACAACGTTACCAATCAACACGAAGAAAACGACAGACACAAGAGATCGGGATTTGTTAATCCTACAAGCCATTGATCAAAACAAAATAATGATTACTTTAACGAATGAAAAGTAGCCATTACATGAATGCACCGTTTAATTTAATTTTTTAATAGATTTTTTATTTTAGGATTAAATAAAGTTGTTTACTGAAGAATGGAAAAACTGTTTATAATGATTTTAATTAATTCATAAATAATTATTTTTATAAAAAGGTTTAAGAAATATTAATGTTATTTACAATATGGTTTGCTACCTTTCTCAACATAAAAAAACTTTTATTCTTTAAGAATTTTAATGCAGTCATCTCAAATTATGAAGAACTAGAAGAGGTACCCGGCGTTGCCCGGGATAATTACACTTGCACAATCTTTTCCTTTCATTGTTAGTCATGAGATATTGATTGTTTGTTCATGCAGAGCGTTTGTGAATTGCGTGTTGATACCATTGTTGATACCTATTGTTGTACAAACTTTGCCTTGCATTGTTGGTCATGAGATATTTCTCATTAATATGCCTTGCCATAACCATGAATATCGATTTTTTATCGATATTTATTATTTTTCCGAAATCTGAGGTAGACAGTGACCTTCCTCATGCTTTGAAGGTCATGTATGCGAAATTTCATCAAGATCGGAATAAAACTGTAGATTTGTATAAAAAACAGACCCACAGACAGACCCACAAACATCCTTCTTTATATATATAGATAGATAAAGGTTTTCACGTGTTGAGAAAGGTGTCAAACCATATTGTAAATTACTCATAAATGAACTTTAAGGTGTGAGTCAAAATGATAGCACCACAGAGGAATACGCCAAGTACTCAAAACATAAAACATATATAATAATCTTTTATTTATTTTTTCTTTTGTATGACACTACTGGTAAACAGAAATTTTATAATATGGAAATTGCAAATCACATTATCAATTTAATCAACAAAAACATAAATTTGCCACTTGTAAACTGAGTCAAAATGATAGCACCAATATTGAAATTGAAGGAACAAAATATTACTAGTACCCGATGTGACTTCCCTGTCTTGAGATCAGCTTAAGCACTCTCGTAGGCATTGTTGCAACAAGTTTGTGAAGCTGTTGACTGTTAATTTCATCCCAAGACAAGAAAATTGTTTGCTTCAGTTCTGCAATGGATTGAAACTGCCTTCCATCCTTGTATACCGCTCTTGCCAGATTCCCCACAGGTTTTCCATTGGGTTAAAGTCTGGGGAAACTGGTGGCCAATCCATGACACACACTCTATTCTGCAGGAACCATTCCCAGGTTGTTTTTGCTGTATGAATAGGTGCGTTGTCCTGTTGATATATGAAGAATGGTCCACCCAGGTTTTCCGCAACAGGCAGAAGATGAACTCCTAGCAACTCCTGATAGTCCACAACCTTCATTCTACCAAAGGGGAAAGCAAGGGTTGTTTTGCCACGAGAGCTAAATCCTGCCCATACCATCAAAGATCCACCCCCTTGTTAACGCTTTGAAAACAGCGACTCTTCTCTTCTGACATCATGCCAGTAGTAGGACCAGCCATCCGGACCATCTAAGTTGAACTTCTTCTCATCACTCCAGATGACTGTGTCCCACTGTGTTCTCCAGATCATGTGTTCACGAGCCCAGGCCACTCGTTTGGTCTTATGTTGTGGTTTCAGTGCAGGCATCACTTTCAGTTTTTTGTATGCAAGCCATGTACATGATTTCGCAGTTCGTACAATTGTGGACTGTGATACCTGAATTGCAGGATGTGATACCTGAATTGCAGGATGTGATGCAACAGATCGTGTGCTAGATTGAGAGTGCGGTAGCTCTTTCATGACAAATCTTTTTTGCCGTGTTGGAAGAGCAGGATGGCGCCCAGTTGATTTTTTCGTCCCATAAGTATCTTTCTGGCGAATGAAATTGCTGACAACTTTATGGGAACGCTTGATTCGTCTGCCTATTTTTCTGAGAGAATGTCCAGCTTTGTATATTTCTGTTATCTGTCCTCATTCAAACTGTGTCAGTTGTTTACCACGAACCATTGTAAGATGTAGTGGAAATGAATTGTTTCACACGGGAATGAAAAATGATTTGGTTTTCATGTTTCTCGTTATCATTTCTTACCTTGTATGCAAAATAGGTGCCACAGGTTGGTCTCATTAGGTAGAGGGGGATTGGTGGTGCTATCATTTTGACTCAGTTTACAAGTGGCAAATTTTTGTTTTTGTTGATTAAATTGATAATGTGATTTGCAATTTCCATATTATAAAACTTCTGTTTACCAGTAGTGTCATACAACAGAAAAAATAAATAAAAGATTATTATATATGTTTTATGTTTTGAATACTTGGCGTATTCCTATGTGGTGCTATCATTTTGACTCGCACCTTATTAAACCGTTCATCCTGGAAGCGCAAAAGTCACTTGACCATCGGGGTGCTATCCACAATCCAACCATCATTGTCTCCATCTTGGATGTTAACAATCAGTGTTTTTTCCGTTTGTTGTAAACAATGAAGATTGAATTGTTGCTAGCATCCAGATAGTCAGGTGACTTTTCCGCTTCCAGGCCATGTATTTCTCGTAAGCCTCGGGTGGTGCTATTACCAATGTCATCTAAAGAGAAGGCCATAATGGCGGCGGCTGATATTAAAGCACGCGTCCGAACTTTACACAGAACAAATGCCAATGCCGAAAAAAAAAATTAAAACGTAAAAAAGCAAAAAAGATTTTTGGTTAAAATCAGAGCAAAACATTGTCCGACTAAAGTTTACAAAAGATCACGTATTCTGAAATCAAGCAATGGGAAAACAATTTTTTCTGACGAGAAGATTAATCTCGATATCTAGATAACTTTGCATATTTTGAAATATAGCAAGGATTTGAAAGAAGAAAAAATCCTACTTCGCGGGCAATGGGAGCAATTGGATACAAGAAAAATTCTGAATTTACATTTATTGATGGACACATGAATGTAGAGAAGTACAGCGTATCTAAGAGGACTGATGGTTTTAAAAAAAGAACAGCACGCAAACGGTCAGTTATTCTTGCAGAAAATTAACTTTTTTAAATTTGCATTCTGACTCCTCCCGTGAATTTACTGTATCATCTTTACTTAATTAGTAAATTTGATTTATAGATTTTCTGTAGATGAGAATTTATTTATTAAATTCGCACGGTGAAAGAGCATTGTTTAGTGTGAATTGTTTAGTAGCACGTGCCCTAATAGTACCATATGTACTGCTTGAACTTTTAATGGTAAGATATGGCATGTAATATATCAAACAACTCGTAACAACACGTCATGATTGAATATAACGAGTAAATAATGATAGTGGGAATTGGCTTTTAGCACGTGCCCTAATGGTACAATATGGTACTGCTGGAACCTTCAGTGCTATGGCATGTAATATATCAAACAACTCGTAACAACGAGTTATGAGTGAATATAAAGAGTAAGTTATGATAGTGGGAATTGGTTTAGTAGCACGTGCCCTAATGGTGCCATATGGTACTCTATGGTAATGCCGGAACTTTTCAATGCTAAGATATGGCAAGTAATATACCAAACAACTCATAACAACATGTCATGAGTGAATATAACGAGTAATTAATGGTAGTGGGAATTGTTTAGTAATACACTGTACATGTTTTAATCGTGCTATATGTTACCTTTGGAAACTGTCAGTGCTAAGATATGGCGTTTAATATTTCAACCAACTGCATATGAGTTGTTAGACCTATAGTTATCCATAACGTATTTGTATCAAGAGTATGTTGCTGTTAGGCTTAATAGTATCTAATCATTAATAATGTGAGACATATTGTTAATTAATAGTAGTTAATCGCTTGCTTCAAATATTTAAAGAATAACTTCACTCTTCACTTAACCTTTCAGTTCTTCAAGTTTATTTGTTTAAATTCTCTCTATACATTTGTTTACTTAAATAGTAATTTACAATTTAGTTTTCATATTTATATATTTTCTCCTTACTGTTTTAAAATGTTGGTTACTTCTATATAATCATGTATAATGCTATAACACGAAAATATGCTCCCTTTAACCGCTTTGGCGGTAAAATCATTCTTGTTAAAAGTTTTTATTAAACTTTCAATGTTAGTTTGTTTAGATCAAAGCTTGTAATCAATTTTAAACCAACTTCCCGACAAACTAGGGAACTGAAACTTGACACACATAAACAGGATCGATGACAATTTATGTCTAAGAAATAAATTTTCAAAACGGTTCACTGGTTTGAGTTCTAATGGTATTAATTCATTACTACGAACTGTCCAATTGTCACAACAAACAATTCGTTATGGCGAGAGTTAAATATATCTGTTGCAAAATTAAGCTTTATTTAGCTCACTAAATAAAATATTATAAAAGTTTGGTTTGAAAAAACCCTTTTCCTCTTATCTTGTTAGTCTTCACCAAAAGCGTACGAGAATGGTTCAGAGGGTCAATTTGCCGATGGCGTGAAGAAGTGGTTCCTCTTGGAATTTCGCCAATTCCGATAGGAGCACTTCCGAATGTTGATGATTTGGATGAAGACTAACGTTAGAAAGTCAGCCGAACACGGCGCGGATTCAAGATTTTAAATAACGTATTTCAGTAATGAGTATTGATTCTAGTTAGAAATATTATTATACAGAGTGAGCCTGAAACCCTATCACAAACTTCGTACTCCCCATGGCCAAATAAGAAAGGACGTTTGTTTTACAGATATTGTTCCAAATGACGTCCATGCGCTTCAACACAGGCGTGCAGACATCTCTGAAATGAACGGCGAAAACGTTCTAACACTCCTGTGCGGTTCCTAGAAGCATCAAATTCGGCGACAATGCGGTCCTATCGCTCATTCGCATCCTAGACGGGTGGTGCATATACGTTATCCTTAACATGCCCCCACAGATAGAAGTCAAGACAATTGAGGTCGGGAGAACGAGGAGGCCATGCCACTGGCCCCGCACGTCCAATCCATCTTGCAACCACGCTTAAATGTGCCGGAGCGCCATCGTGCATAAACCATATGTCCAGACGCCACTGCAAAGGAGTGTTCTCTAGCACCTGCGGCAGTATGTTGTGCATCAATTGTTTCAAGAACCTTCGATATAGAAATTCAGTCAATCTCGCAGGCAAACGTATGGGGTTGATCAAGTGATCCCCGATTATCCCGACCCATACGTTGATTGAAAACGTGTGTTGATGTCGTCCTCCACGAATGACATGTGGATTGTCGTGCGCCCAGACATGCACATTATGGAAATTAAACTCTCCATCGCGTGTGAATGTTGCTTCGTCTGTAAAGAAATTCTTTGCGACGAACTCTGGATCTTGAGCGCACCTTGTCAGGCACCACTGTACAAACGCTACTCGGAGGAGAAAATTGGCAGCCAGTAGACCCTGAACACTTTGTAAATGATATGGGTATAGGCGATCCTCGTGAAGAACAGCAATATCGACTAATATCGACAATTTCCGTGACCCGCTCGTCAGCTAACCGCACAGGATCATCCACATTTGGACGCCGTTTTTCTCGTTAACGGTTGAATTTCAGACCCATTTGATAGGGCATGGGGATTACGCATGCGAAGTTTATGACAGAGTTTAAGACTCACCTTGAATATAACAATACAAAACCGTGCAGACTTTATATAACACATTCTTATACCCAACTTGGACAAAAGTATCCGGATACCCCTCTGAAACATGCGATATGCATAATAACATCACAAACAGTGCTCGAACACGGATAAAACCCAAGCGTATTGTGTCTAATATTCATTTGTAAGTAATACTAGCAAGATGGAGTTTCGTAGGAGCCCAGTGAGTTAAAACGTGATATGATAATATAATGCCGTAAGTGTAACAAATACGTTAGACAAATTTATCTGCAGTTGGAAGTGCCTCGCTCAACGGTAAATGATGTGATCTTGAAATGGAAATGTACTTGAGCGGAAGGAGTTCATCAGCAAGCTCTAAAGCGTCTTGTAAAAAGTAACCACTTTTCCTCAGCCCAAGAAATCACTATAGTTTCAAAAATTCATCTGGGGCCGTTCTCACCACTAAAACTGTTCGTAGGGAATTGAACTAGATTTGATTCCTTGGTTGTGCTGCAGGCATAAGCTAAACATTGGCAAGGTGAATGCCCGAGGTCGTTTGGCGTGGTGTAAAGGACTCAGCTGGACTCTGGATCAGTGGAATCGTGTTCTCTGGAGTGATGATAGTGTGTGGGTTGGCGATTACCAGGGGAACTTTTTCAGTCCGACTGTGTTGTTCCAACTATCAAATTCGATGGTGGCCGTGTCATGTTGTGAGGGAGGGGTTCGTGGCATAGACTAGGACCCTTACGATGAAGGGGACGCTCAACAGTGAGGTGTATAGAGACGCCCCAGACAATTCGGCACTCTCTACGTTGTGGCAACAATTCGGCGATGACCCTTTCCTGTTTCAATACGATAATGTTGGTGTTCACAAAGCAAGGGTCTTACAAGGATGGTTCCATGAAATGGACGTTGAAGAAATGGATTGGCCTGCCCAGAGCCCGGATTTATATCCGATAGAAGCACTTTGGAATGAATTGGAACGACGATTATGGAACAGACCGACTCGCCCAACATCCGCCACCGTACTGTTTACAGAATGGAACAAAATTCCACCAGCTTCGTATCAAACCCTAGTGGAAAGCCTTCCCAGAAGAGTGGAGACTGTTAGTGCTGAGAAAGGCGGACCTACCGGATAGTAATTTCTGAATAAAACATTATTTTCTTTCCTAATACATGTTTTCGGATATTTTGTCCAAGTAGAGTATACTTACATGCGCTGACATTCGTGTTAGTTTTGTAATTGTACTTAAATATCGGTATAATTATTTTATTACACAATTATTGAAGTTCATAGAATGTTTTCGAAGAATGAGAACATCATTTCAATTGAATTTACCCATGACAGAGTTTACACTTTTATATTCTTCCTGGTGATATTGAGAAACGTAAGGAAATATTACCGAAAAGATATCACAAGATTAGTATTTTTATATACATGTAATTTTAAATAATTGAATGTGACAAGCAGGATTTATATTCACAAGCAGATCGGATTATTTCCTTTTATTATGATGAAATATTCCATCCCCTTCCTCATTAATATCCGCTCTTTAAGCTACATTGATATATTTACATTAAAACTTCCCCGTGAAATTAAATGCAAACATTATTAATAAAATTCTTTCCTTCCCGGAAAGAACATTCATAATGGATGATTATTTCGTAATTTGCTTTATTAAAGTTTTAAAATTGCAACTTTAAAATACTAATGGGAATCCAGGTCGCGGAGTTTTTCCTTACGTTTTTTTCACTTAATATCTTTATCATATGTGGGACCATTAATTCCAGTTCTTAATTATTACTTTCATACGAGTTTTCATAGGCTTTTTGATGGCTGGGAAGGGAGGATTTCCCTACGTACGGCCTGCTGCGTGCCCTGTCTTTGGGCCTCCACGTTGACTATCTTGCAGCCTTTAAATACTTGTAATAATAGCAACACAGAAATGTCTTAAATTCAATGAAATTTTTTTCCCAATGGTGGGCTAATGGTTAATGAAGAACCTAAGATAGATAAAATGATAAAAACAGTAACAAGATACTTTGACGAAAAATTTAATATATTTGGCAAAAGAAACCACATGCACAAGAATTTTTCAATCAATTCCTTAACATCAAATAGATAAAAGAATAAGCCAATGAACATACATATACAAACATGTGAGACTTCACACTTAATAATTCATCCAACCAGGAAATTTTTGAATTGACATTTATCAGAAAAAAAAATTTTATTAATCCTTGTTGGGTTTTTTTTTTTTTTTTTTTTTGCTCCTCATATGGGATCATTCCATGCCAAATCAGCACAGAAAAAGAACATTTTCAACCTTATCTCCGACTTTAATAAAAATTGGATTATTGGTTAGATTTTTATAGCAGGTAACCCATGTAAATTTTGATATTTTTTCATGCATTTATTACGAGTTATAGGACTTTAAAAATGATCAATAATGCCTTTTTTTGTAAGTGCGGGGTTTCAAAAAATAATCATAACTTAAGTTCTATTTGAGGAAGCAACTTCAAATTAGTTTTATTTTGAAGCTTAGACGTTCATCTTTCCAACGATATACAAAATGTCTAGTCCGAAAATAAACATTTTTGGGGTGAAGGAGAGTAATTTTTGACCTTGAATTTCCAAAAATGCGGTTTTCGGATTTTTTTTCAAAATATTATATACTGTGTACTGTAACGTACTCGAAAGAGGCACGCACAGCCCAAGCGGCAAGGCTGGGTCACAAGGGGTGGATAAATTAAGCAAAAAGGGGAAATCGAAGATCAAAAGTTAACCCGAAAAAACTAACGAAAAAGTAGTCAGAATGAACTGTAGGGCCCTCCCAAATAAACCCACAAGAAATTCGGATAAATTTAACTATAAGCAGTCAAAAGGTTAAAAAAAAAAAAAGAGGAATCCAAGCAGAAATTGGAGGTTTATTGCAGTTGAGAAAAAAAATAGAAAAGATTACATGGGTCCAAATAAGCAAGAAAAATAAAGTTTTTTTACACAAAGATAATTCATTAATCTTGTCAGCAGATTAAACGGAAGCTAGTAGAACCCGACGAACCCGACAGTCCAAAGACGTTGAGTCGAACTAGCACGTCCGACAAAAATAAGCAGGCACAAGGGGCAATCCTGTTTGGAAATAAAAAAGCTGAAAAATATCCTCTAGAACGCTCTTCACAAAAAAGGCAAAAACACATCTTCAAGGAAACAACAAAAAAGTAATAAAATAAAATCATACAGTGAAAAAATTAACAAACGCAAAAGAGCAAGAGAATGATCAGACGTAAGTTGATTAAAACGAAAACAAAACAAAAACTTTAACAAATAATTTAAATAAGCTTCATGCCTTACCCCAAAAGCCCTTAAAAAAGGTTCACAAACTACAACAAGGGATACGTAGACAAGTTCACGAATAGACACAGTTTAACTAAAAGGGAAAAAAAACAAAAGGCAGACAACGGTTAAGGGAAAAACAGGCGACGAGCAGGAGAGGCGATAAAAAAATTCTAAGGAACCCCAGGAAACTGAAAGAAAAAAGATACAAAAAATGTTTTAAAAATAAAAAATAAACAGCAAAAGAGTTAACAGGCAATAATCGGCTTCAAAAGATAAAACAGAAATAAATAAATTAGGAAAACGAAATTTCCTTTACAATCCGCAATTTTAACAATCAATCATGGTTTAACTAGTAAACAAGCCCTTGGGGAGTGGGCAGACGAACGCTATCAACACAAAAGTAAACTATAACTCGGCCAAATGAAGCATCTTTTCCTGCAGGAAGATTTTGTCAGACGAAAACAGTCAACTAATAAGAGTTGGACCGGAAAACGTCCCATATTGCACAGTCAAAAGAGCCAAGTTCGATTCAGCACAAATCACTAAGCGTGACGACTAAGGCCTAAACGTCGCGCGCCGAGAAATCGAAGGAGCGGTAAACTAAGAAGGCAGGCTAGGTTTCACGACTTTTTCATTAAAGACCTTGAATTGCGCAGAGTAATGTGAAAGAGAAGGGAGGAGGCGGTAAGTGAATATAAATGTACGTTTAATCGATCTTAAACAAAATAATCAGTTACAAATTGAAGTAGATATTAAATTCAATGATGCTGGACTAATTCAATGATGCTGGCTTCTTGGATAGAAGGACTTCAAATCTGAGCGTACGTCCTTCGTCCGTATCCAACGCATCCGGACCCTGATGAACGACTTGTTGCATAGGGTAAGTAGACAGGGGTCGATCCAAAATCCGTCGTCTCCCTGGTTTTCTCCTTGGAATTCTTGAAGTTAGTCCGTGTGGCGTCTGGCCGATTGCCCGGTTCAAACTCGCCTAAAGATAATTGAATTTGTACAACCAAGATTAGTGAGAGGTAAAATTCCACCTTAAAGTCTAAACATTAATCTATTCCGATGATAGCTGGAAGGTTAAAGTTGTTCGACATAATTGAATTGAGCAATAGATGAGAGGCAATGCAATAGTTGAGAAGGCAATCGTTAATTAAAAAATTAATCGATTTCAAGGTAATAGTTTCTACGAGAAAAAGTCTATAATCCGACTTATTACCTTCCCACGGATGCAGCTTAGCAAAGCGCAGCTCGCAGCGCGAGATCTCTACGCGGAGCGCACTTGCGGAGCCTGCGATTTCCGATCGGGCTCTGGTCGGGTCTCCGAAGGTTTCTGGATTCCTCCTTGTGCGGCGTGAGCTCTTCGCTGGACGACTGCGAGCGATGCCGATATCCCTGGACGTGGATTCCGTACTTCGTTTTGTATCGCACGTTTCCTCCTTCGGGATATTCGTTCCGCTAAGGTTGTCGTGTTTACGAGCCTTCGAGTCCGCTGCCTTCTCGATTCCAATGCGGCGAGAATTATCATCTTCCTCGGTAAGAGAATAATAGCAATTAGGGAAATCGAACTTAGAATTTATACGACCTGTCTCGTAGTTCGGTTTCCTCCAGAAGACCGGGGTGTTCGTTGTAATTGAGGCGGCTGCTTGGCTTGGGCTCCGTGAACGATTTGGGCTCCTGCTTCGACGTGGCTGACTTTTCCTAAGTCTCCGTGCAGTTCTCCGCCCCTTCCTTCCAAATGGCTGAGTGGAGGTCCGTTCACCTTCTTTAGCTCCAGAAGCTCGACGTTGCTCGCCTTTCCTTCTCCAAGAAGTGGTTTCCTTCAGCTCCCCTGGTCGCTCTGTCCGTCGCTCTGTCAGCTGTTGGAGCTGGAGCAGATGATATTTGCTCCAGCGAACACCCTTAAATTGATCTTATGGCAGGGTGCTCAGGCGCACATGCATAAAGCGTTGTGTTCGTGAAGCCTATCACAGGCTTCGACGCTTTAATAAACGCCTCAGTTTCGAGGCTCGTTATTCCACCGGCAGGTCATCAGAAGTCTAGAGGGAACGTATAAAGATGGTCATAATTATTATTATGGTCCCCTCCGATGACCATACAAAGGCGTTTGGATGACGTAAAACGCCTTTTAAAAACTAAAGGACCTAGCCGATACCATTCTAAGACGAGGAAGGACCGCAGATGTAAAGAGCCTTTTTTCCACGTAGATGACGGTGTGGAAAAGGCCCCCCTCGATCTGTCCATTCTTGCTGACCAGAGTTCTTTATTTAGAAACATAATTGGTATCGCTAGATCCAAGTGTAATGAATCACCGGTGGAGTCATCCATCAGGAATCGCACAAAAGAGTAGGAAAACTTAGGTAAACTAAAATGATGACACAGACGATTCCAGATGGACTGAGCAAACGAGCACTCGAAGAATATATGTTGGACAGTCTCAGCTACACCACAATGTAAACAACTGGCAGATCTGACCACCCTCCATAGATGAAGACGTTGGAGGGAGTAAAATCCGTGGTGCAGCAAACGCCATTGACATGAAAATACCGTTCCTTCAAAGGCAACAGATTTCAATGCCTTTAAGAAGGCTGACCACGGATAATCTGGGCGGAGACGAAAGATGTCGGTGGTCTCGCCCTGGTCAGACTGCTGGAAGAACCAAGACAGACGCAAATGGCCCCAGTCTTGGTGGTCTAAGTTGCGTAAAGCTGGCAAAAATGTCAATAGGTCCCCTTGAAACTGATGGTATAAGCTTGGGTGACGCACATTAGTAAATATTGGCAGCAAGGGTGGCAACGGTATCCTATTCACTTTGAAGAATACCCGAAGGTAAACAAACACAAAGTTCGCCCACAAAGGTGGGGGGAAAAGAAAAACACGAATCATTGCAGCAAGCCTTGCTGCAATGAGATAAGGCCGAATCTCAGGCAGGCCTAACCCTCCCCTTTCAAAGGGAGTGAAGAAAAAACCTGCCCGAACTGGATGACGATGCACAGAAATCCCCCACACACAATTTACAATAGCACTGCGAACTTTGCGGAGAAGTTCTACCGATGGTAAAGTGAATAGGCTTTTAGCTGACAACAATGATAAAATATGTGTTTTCACAAACCGCACCTTCACAAGCATAGATGTGGAAAAGTAAAATTTCCTGTCAAGGCGGGCAATGCATTTATCCACCACTTGCTGCCAATGGATTGAGTCCAAGTCCGGGAGAAATGAAAATATGAAGCCGAGCACTGTGATCTGACCACACAATGTTATTGGGAATGATTTGAGCTTGTCGATGGTCCATTTCCCAATAGCAATTCCCTTCGACTTGACGAGGTTGACGGTACTCCCCGTCGAAGTGCTGAAGAGATCGAAGGTTTCCTTGTAAATACTCAGGGAATATGAGTCAGAAGCAAAAAACACGACGTCATCTGCGTAAGCTAATGTCCTGATGTTGATGGACGCAGCTGGTAACTCATATCCCCGAACCTCCGGGTGGCGGTTCAAGAACTGGAGTAATGGCTCCAAATAGAAGATGTATAGGAGAGGCGATAGAGGACACCCCTGCCTGACACCTTTCAAGAGTTCAAAGGTAGACGAAGTGGAGCCATTAACCGCCACACATGATGTGGCCGATGCATACAGTGAAGAAATAATCACAGCAAAAGCCCGAAGATGAAGCTGGTGAAGCACTTGGAATAAAAATTCGTGATTCACCTTGTCAAACGCCTTTTCCTGGTCGAGACTTAACACCGCAAGAGTTTGTTGACGAGCTTGCGCTTTTTCCATAACACACCGAATAGTAATAAGATTGTCCGTCATCCTGCGCGTTGGAATTGAGCAGGATTGGCCCGGATAAAAAAACTCGTCGGCGATGAGCTTAAGACGTTGCTGGAGCACCCCAGTGAAGATTTTGTAGTCCGTGTTAAGTAATGTAATCGGTCTCTACTGGGTCACGAGTTTTGGATCCCGGCATTTAGGGAGTAGAATGATTTTCCCTACAGTAAATTCCGGTGTGATGGAAGACGGGTCTTGAATGATGGAATTAAAGACTCGCACCAGGAAGGGCCCAAGAAGTTTCCACGACGAATTGAAGAATGAGTATGGTATGCCGTCTAAGCCCGGGCTGGACTGACGACGGCCGTCTGCCGAGAGAAACTTCTTGACTTCATCTTCGGTGAAGGGACGTGTTATGAACGAATCGGATTCCACAGAAAAAGGTCTCAATGCCTCTATCCACTGTTTCGTGGTGTCTGACGGAATGATTGGATGGCTAAAAAATGATGAAAAGTGAGAGTGAAAGGCTGATAAGATGTCGGCATCAGATTCCACTTCCTCACCTTCCACCAATAAACGATGGCAATGCTTATTGTTAGCCCGACGCCTCTCCTCAGCGAAAGCTGCCGATGACATGTTCCTGACGTCAGCTGCCCAGGTTAGTTTGGCCCTGAGTGCTGCGCCGGCAGCTTTCCGGATCATTAGAGCGTTTATTTCACTCTTCACCTGTTGAATTTCAGCTTGAAACTCCTCCTTAGGGGTGGAACAACGGAGGAGTCGCAATATTTCTTGCAGCATGAGGAGGTAACGATGACGACGTCTGGCTGCATCCAATCCAATCTTCCGAAAAAATTTTTTGATTTTAGTCTTAAAGTTCAACCACGATTTGAGCGTAGGAGGCACATTGTGGAGATGTTTTTCCACAAACTGAACGAACATTCCCCGGTACTCTTCATTGTCGAGCAGAGAAATGTTTAGAAACCAGTTCTTATTGGTGACTCGATCTGCAGCAATTGCCGGAGAAACAAATGGAGGATCCCACGACCACAAGATGGCACTATGGTCGGAAAAGGCACAAGGAATAACCTCCATTGTTCCAGCTGCACCAGCAAACACATTGTCGACCAAATAAAGATCAAGTCGCGATGCCACAGTGGGTCCTCGATGAAATGTGTACCCACTGAGATCACCACGAGAATTAACAGGCCATACATCAAACAATGCATTTTGCTGGCACAGACGATGCACGTGTCCAGACGAAAAGATGTTGTTGACGTCTGGATGACAGTTAAAATCACCAGCAATCACTACAGGAAATGATGAACACAGATAGGCTTGAAGATCATTGAAAAAGTCACGTTTCTCTGCACTCGTGCACGGAGCATACACGTTAAGCAATCGGAAATGAAGTTTAGAAGATGTAATGTCTAAAGATATTACCCTGCACTCGCTGTCGCACAAATAATTCGACACCTGAATGGAGGGGTTGAGGATGATAGTTGCAACCCCTTGCCCAAACGGTGACGAAGAGTTAATGAAGAACTGTCCACGAGGGAATTGTCTGCGAAGGCCGGGTAGATCGTACCATACTTGTGCAGGATCAAGCTTCACTTCTTGAAGCA